>CM076584.1:672397141-672646624 GCA_034641835.2 Pinus albicaulis | reverse complement strand
ACAGGTTCGAGAGTCGGTTTCTCGATTTCCAACGGACCAGAAACAGGTGGGGGAGGTGGTCCTTCCGCAACTGCCTTCCCGGGTGCCTGTTGCTGACTGTTGTAATCCTTCGATCGCGTAGCGATAGTGATAGGTGCATTAGTCTTCATCATGAAAACTTGAGACCCAAACGGTGCAGATGGTGACGCCTGTTCGACCATCTGGGTCTGCTGAGATGGAAATGGCTCTTTTAAAACAGTCGGAGTCCCTTTTGAGACTTTAAGAAGTTGACTAACTTCGGACCGTCGTGGAAAATCCTTAGTGTAATGGTCACCTTCACAGATGAGGCAAGGGAATTTCGGCTTACGTTGGGAGCCATCCTCAGTTCGAGATTTAGATTCCGGTTTCGGGGCATCAGATTTTGATTTTCCTTTGCCCTTCTTCTTCCCCTTGGAGGATTTGTCCGTAGGATTGGCCTGGACGACATTCACCTCCGCGGTTTTACCAGAATCAGATGAGGGGGAATTAGCAGAGGTATTGTTGGAAGAATTAGCCTTCTGCTTCCCATTCGAAGACTTCTTCGAATTTTGAGAAACGGAACCAATGACACCATCCACCGTAGGGGTAGGCGGAGCCTTTGTGGTTCCGGGCCGTGGAGCATCAATCAAGATGTCATAAAGCGTGCCAGATTGCGAATAAACAAGATCCAGGTACTGGGCACGCGCGATAGCTTGTTCCTCCGTCACACACGCTCCCATCGCGATATCCTGAGCGATTTTATTGAAAAAGGAGGTGGTGAACCAGTGAGTCAAAATCTGATCAGGTATGTGAAACTTGATCAGTCGACGACGGCGCCGCCACTCATGGATGTGATCCGAAATGTGAGTGGCCGAGTCCTGGTTCAGGGAAGACAGGAGGTGCGTCGCAGTCTCATACCGGACTGGTAACTGGAAATGCGTGAGGAAAGCCATAGGTAACGAGTTGAAATCCGAAAAAATACCACGGGATAGCTCTATGTACCACTTAGCGACGGCTCCTGTTAAAGTACGCTAGAAAAGACGCAAACGGATCGAATCGTCGACCCAAGAGTTAGACGAACACCAGAGGTGATACGTCATCACATGCGCCTGGGGGTCTTCGCCAGCTTTGCCCTCAAACTTGGGACAATCACCTGGTATCTTGGTGGGAATCGGAGGCCAATATGGATTATGTGAAATCGGATCATTGGTCAACTTTGAAACGTCCGGCAGTTCCAAGGTAGCCAGGAACGGCAATGGAGGATTAACTACCATACCAGTCCCAGGATAAGGTCCGGTACCCGTGCTCCACGATGGTTGTGAATATCCCTGCCCCCATGGGTTCTGTCCCGAAGGATTCTGACCGTAGGGGGCATAGTTCGTATAACCAGACTGATTTGGCTGCTGGTAACCATAGTGTGGGGCTTGATAACCAGGGTTCGGGCCCTGATTAGGTGTCTGCCCTGTATAAGCAGCGTTTGGATTTGGCTGCTGAGCGTAGGTAGAACCGGGTGGAGGAGGATAATACTGAGAGCCTCCAGAGTGGTTATAGTTCGGTTGAGACTAACCATGAGGATAATAACCACTCTGAGGATGAGTAGGCTGCTGATAAGTGGAACCCTGCGGAGCCTGGTACATAGGGCGCAGTTGTTGATTTGGCTGCGGCATTGAATGAATAGGCTGTTGAGCAGAGTGAACGGAATGAGAGGGCTGCCCTGAATGAACAGGTTGACCCGAGTGAGGGGGCTGGCCTGAATGACCAGGCTGGCCCGGGTGACCAGGCGGTGTTGGTTGCGCAGGCTGACCTGGTTGTAAGTGAGCCCCAGGTTGTGCCGGATGGGTCGGCTGGCCTGGAGGCGGAACACCGGGCTGTACCGGATGAGCCGGTTGCCCTGGTGGAGGAACAGGACCAGGTGCTTGCTGGAAACCAGTTTGACCTGAAGCAGAACCATAGGGTGGTCCTGGCTGATATGCAATGTTAGAAACGACAGGATACTGCGGTTCCATGGGTAAAGAAGGCTGGATTTGCCCCCCAGGACGATAGGCCTGTCCCGGTTGATACCCTAGCTGAGGTTGAGCAGGTTGACCAGCAGGGCTATAATATGGTCCTTGCGGATTGTACAATGGCCCTTGCTAGCCCGCAGGGTAGCCTTGGATGGGCTGTCCCTGTGGGTCATACAAATAGCCAGGTTGGCCCGCAGGTTGGCCCTGGAAGGGTTGTCCCTGCGGGTTGTAAGCCTGGTTGTATGGTAAACCTTGAGCATACAGATAAGCCTCAGGAGCAGGAAGGCGCAAAACCTCCCCATGCTCGTCAAACTGACCTGGGAACATATACACGGGAGTGCCATCCTGTGCATAGTGCGAAAAGAAGGATCGATAAGGATCTTGGGGAACTTGTCCAGCTCCGGCGTTCGGCTGCTGCAAAAACAACCGATACTCCTCCGGAGAGATATTCTCCGGTATAGCAGTAGCTAGGTAAACATCTTTAGGAGTTGGCCCAGCCCTAGTAGCAGATGCTGAGACAACAGAAGAAGAGGCAGCCACACAAACAGTGGGCCGAACGGGAACAGAAGTGACGGGCGTCGAAGGGGACACCCCGGGTGTAGTGGCAGCTGGTCTCAACGCGGGAGATGATATCTCCATAGAGGCTGCAGCTGAAATGATTTGACCCAGAGATCTGTATCTCTGTGGTAAAGAAGGGCTGGCTGACGACGTAGTAGCCAGCTCGAAGCCGTCTCCCTCAAACAATCTACGAGGGATGCGCTGATAGTCATCAGACCCCGGAATTTCCTCACCAGAATCACTCATGGTTGATCCTGCCGTTAAATCACGCAGAAGAAGGCGAGGACTAGGAGGAAAAACAGCAGCAACAAACGGTGAACCCGATGTAAGAGAAAGGAAATCAGCTCCTAATCTCAATTCAGACACAGGGTCCGAAAAGGGCCAATTGAACTCAACTGGTCCTCCAAAGGGTTGCTCGGCGAGAACCGGTCCCCCGTCAGGAAACTCGGAAACAACAGGCTGATGTGGCTCAACAGAAGGCTCAGAAACTTCTGAAGAATCGTCCGTGTAAGGACTACCAGTAGACGACACCGATGGTTCCGCCACTATGGCAAAAGACTAGAAGAAAAGGGTACACACACACACGGGCTGAAAAAGAGTTAAGACACACGATCAAACGGTCAACAAGCAATGTCTAAATAGGTGTGAAATCGTGGGCGATTAATTTTACCACATTGGAAAGTAAGAGATTCTACCGTTTCATGTTTTAAGAGTCAAGAAACGATAAAAAGATGACTCTATCTCTTTCAGAGTTGACACAAGCGTGAAAGGACAAGCGCTTGACGGTCTTTTCAAGTTTAGGGAGTCAGAAAAGACCAAATGACTGCTCAGGGAAAAACTAGGCACAAAGGGTGTACCAAATATCCGTGAACTGCAATATACACCTTGGTTTCAAAAAATGAAACAGAAATCGACCAAGGACTTTCCGTACGTGCAGGTAGTCTCCCCGAATGCTGTGTTCGGTGTATCACGGGTACAGGGCGGCAGACTCGGCTTCCTGTGGATAAAGGATTGAAAACCTATGGGGGTCTCCCTTTATATACGCGACGGTACGGGGAGCACAAGTCCGTACTAGCGCTGTCTAAAGCCAACAAGCGAACGACAGCTGCTAGGTTTAACGACGCCGGAACACGTCTCTAGCCTAGACCTTCTAAATATGTTTCGTTAAGTTCCAATGTTGCCTTAGGTTAATTGAATAAATTTTACAGTTGATCTTCAATTAAGTTTCAATTTCCAGGCCCTATCGCATGTAGTGTCTCCTAAATGCAAAGCTATATGCCACAGTGCAACATTTCGTTCGATGAAAACTAATTAGAGAAGAGTTGAGAGCTTTTACACAAACGAAATGAATGGAAACAACGAGATCTCTAATGCAACTAACGCAATTGACAACTTTTCATTCAAAACACTAATCACTAGTGATATGGAAAAGATCACAATTTGCACTAATTAACAAAAGCAAAAGAGATTTTTTTTTTTTTGATTTTCAATGTTTAATGGCTAATATGCACTAATCAAACTTGAAAACAAATGGAGCAACTTGAGAAACGATATTCAAGAGAGCGAAACAAACACATTCCACTCAACAACACAAGCAATCAGATCCCCAAATCGACCAAAGTCTCTCAAAGCAAAGAAAAGACTCAAAAGCTTCCAATGGACCGTGTGATCTAGGTCCAAAGCAAGACTAAACGAGTTTCGAATGAAGAAATGAGCAATCACCCAAAAATCGTAATGAAACAATGAACAACTACTTAGAGAATGTGGAGAATCAATCAGGTAGTTGACACGACAATCCAAACACCAAAACTCCCAAGGAGGGCTCGATACACTAAGCCACTAGATAACCTAGGGCTTAAAACGTGAAATCGGTAGATAGAAGCAAACAACCAAAGGACAGAGGTGAATTCCCAGCCAAACAAGACTCCAACACACTCAGGCAGTCGGAAAATCAAGAAGAAAAACATTGATCAACTTCAGAGAGCTCAAAAATGAGAAAACTCAAAAAACGTACAGGGGTGGCGCGACTGTAAGTGTGAAACTGGCGCCAGAAAGCGGTTGGCGCGGGTTGAACAAAGGCAACATGCGCCAATAGGCGCGACTGTCGGGTTAAAAACCGCGCCAGTCGAGTTTCTCAGCAAAAAATTAAAAATAAGCTACTCCAGAAACATACCAATGCAAGCTAAGCAATCCAAGAAGCAAAAACACACAAAGAACCCAACCCAGAAGGTTCATCAAGCAAGGAAAAGCAAGATACAAACGGCAAGGCAAGACAAAGACTCCAAGTCGTTCAGTCCGTAAACCAAACCGGAGATTGACTGAAGTAGCGTTGATCTACTCCGCTAATGCAAGGCAGAAGCGTTTCGAAGGCTATCTGGCTGTACTTCAGGCTCCGTCTATAGTTTACAAATCAAACAACAAGTTGGATCCCCAGCGGAGTCGCCAATTGTTGAGGAGGTAAATCCCCTCTGCGGACAGAGGCGATCCCTACTAGTCCAGCAGGGGTCTAGCAACAAACAAACAATGTTATGACGCAGGTTCCTAATTACGAATGAAAAGGCTGGAGATAGAAGCCTACCTGGATTCCAACGCTAGGATCTGAAGAAGAAGCGTCCCCGTTCCTCAGCCTTGGCAGATCACAATCCCTCCACGATCTCCGCGGATGAACACCCGCACATGGAAGAAACGAACAGATACAAGCATAGAAACCAGCATACGTAACTAAACATCAGTCAGAAAGGACATTACTCACATTAACGCGATAGAAAACGGAGTGGAACCATAATCATAATCATCTATTAAATAACCAGCGAAGAAAGATTACAACCAAGTTCTGACGTCGCGGTCTCCTTCGGACGGGTCTCCAGTAGTCCACGTCTCGCAAAGCTCGCCAAGGAAAGGGGAAAACCTCTCCAGAGTCTCGTAACAATGGTCTCCTTACTTGAGTCAGCCTTAAGGGAAAGAGAGGGTGCTTCACAACACAAAGGCTCTTGGGAATATGGAGATTCAGAGCTTAGGCACTTCAGCCACTACTGCTGCTTGGAATTGAGCAGGCTTTTATAGATGGGGAAGGAGGGAGTTGGGATCCCTATTATTATGGGATTGGCCCTATCAATAAGGAAGGTTCCATGGGAGGTGGCAAAACCACTTCCCTTCCATAGAACTCCGCAGCCAAATCTCCCAACTCAAGATAGCAATGGTTTGTGAGTTTGTTGGAACTCAACTTCCGCCATCCTTATTGTGAAAACAACTCCCAAAATGGGTATACCATGCCTTCATGCTGGGATGCCGCCTGGCTAACCTCTTGGCAAGAATTTCCCTATCGCGAAGGGTCAGGACTCGCCCGCCGCCCAATGCCAAAGGGGATGTTTTTCATGACTTTTGCAAGGAGATGTTCCCGTGCAACAAAGCCTAGTGTTCGTAGGATGCATTGATGTTTCAAGGCATGACAATGTTCATGGGGTCGTCGAATGGGTCCTATCAGGCGGGATGGAAACAGAAAGCACTTGACAAATTATCGTGTGGGGCCTCTGCATGCCCCTAAAGTATGAGGCCTGAGAGAGAGAGGGGTGAAATGCTTTACGAGAACATGTTCAACTGAAGCCCCGCCGTCGGAAAACCTGTGCAGAAAAATACAACTGATATCTCAAGTACATGATGTGTATGCAGTATGGGCGCAGCCATCCGAAACAGAGTATGCTATAATCCGGATCCAGGGTATGGACACAGCCATCCAACTAAGATCAAACTAATAGACTCAGGAATGGTCGCAGCCATCCAGTAAGTGAGTCATGTACATAACGATAATAATCCACAATCGCAGCCTGGATTACAACAGACACAATCCAGGGTCTTGCGCTCCATCTCGACCCAACAGAGTACAAGTTCAAGCATGTGAATATGTAAGCTGAAGTCGAACATGCAAGAACATCGTCTGATTACCAGCCAATGATGAAAGTCGTTAACAGACGCGAGAGAAACCACCAATAATGACAATGGTCCTCAAGGTACTACAGGTACAATCTACGGCGTGTGAATAAATGAGCTGACGTCGAACACCCGCAGAATCATTCGATCGGAAGTCAATGATGTAAACTTCACGCCGAATGCGACGAACCTGCCATTGAGGCATGCAGGCTCCAAGGTACCATCAGGAGTCTCTAGACCAACTTCCTGGATAATGAGTTGAAGTCGACAGGAAGTGACCTTGATCGAAGGTGGGCCATAATGATTCCCACATCATCGAAACGAGACAGAGGAACATAATGTTTTGTTGTGAATCAGGATCATATGAGAAACAGAGGAAGGTTGATATTTGCAGAGGCCAACTTCTCTTGAACACATGAACGGCACGACAATGGACTTGGCAGTATTTGACATCAACGGATCGAAGGTCATGGCGACGAGGCAGTGAACAGATGAGAGGTCAAAAGAGATTACCCAAACCCATGGAGGCAAAGTGAAGCAACGAGATGAGATGTCCCCAACCCGACACGAATGCAGACAAGTGCCATGTTCAAGAGCGACATACTGCCGACGACAACGACGATGGTTCCATTTTTTTCCCCACCATTTCTGGCGAGTACCCCAATTATTTTTGATAACAAGCTTGAAGGGGATAGCATATGCTTGTGATATAAGTCCGCCCTTCGGGCGAATCCATCCTAGTGCATTTAACGAGTCCTAGGAAGGAGAAACTCGGAGAATCGTCATTTCGACGAAATCCAATGTCATCAGGGTTTAACGAGTCTGACAAAGGAAGAACTCGGCGTCTTTTCATGTTTAGAGAGTTTGAAAAGACAGCGGAAAAGAAAACTCCTCAGGTCCCTTTTCGTACATAGTTCCCCGGATCCGAAAAGGTAGAAAACAATATCCGGGGAAACCTTCTAGTCGCGATAGGCTAGGGTATTCCTTTTTCGTAATCAATCCATCCCAGCCCGAAAAAGGGTTAAACTTATACCGGGTGGATGTCGATTCGCGTCCATTTTAACGAGATCGAAACGACAAGGGCCTCGGCAATCTTTTCATGTTTAGAGAGTCAGAAAAGAGCTGAAAGATGACTCCAGAGTGACTTTTTCGTGTATTTACCGAGTCCGAAAAAGTATAAAATACAACTCGTTTCCATCGTTTAAGTCGCAAAAACCTGCTGCTGCACATACCAAGCAAGTGTAAAATCCATTTTCGACATAACATATGCAAATATTTGATAAAAATAACTTTTAAAACTCATTTAATGTCGAAAAAGTTATAAATATGTCTAATTGGTAAAAATAAAATTACTTTTACTATTTACCTTGGTAGAAAACAACAGTGGTCCATTTGGAGCAGAAACTTCCGTCGACGATTGCGATCAATCCAGGCAACCATTCAGCTTCTCGTCTGTCACAGGTAAAAGGCGCTCCCTTGCTCTACATTTTCATTCATTTTTTAATGATTTCCCCTTAAGAATCAGTCTTGTATGGCCATTTTTAAAATTTTAGGGCCGGGCCCATTGGCGCGGGTATCGGGCACGGACCCGTGCCAATGAGCTCTTTTTTGTAAAGGGCTCGCGCCACGTGGCGCGACTATTCGCAAAACAGCCGCGCCAGCGGCTGAACCTTAAATTCCGCCCAAAATTTCGGTATTTAAACCAAATTACTTGGAATTTGAAGCTCATCAAAGATCTAACCAGGGGTTTTTGACCATGTGAATGCAGATAATCACTCAAAATGGCAATCGAATGGAAGGAACGAGAGCACGGAGACGAGGATGAATAGGCCATGCAAAGCCAGGCTTGCATGAATGCACTTAGAGACTGTGGATTGAAAAAGTTCTTCCTCACGCCATGTTTATGAGCTCAGCCCGAGCTCCTCCAGTATTTAATCAATATCTGGGATGAAAATGAACAGGTGTTCAGATTACGAGACCAGGTGTTGGAACTGGAGGTTACTGACATTTATTTCATTACCGGATTGTCCCGCAGAGGTCCAATCCCTGTACTGACTGGGAGCAGACCATCCGGGGAAAATATGGAACAGGTAATGGCACGGGTGTGCCGCGGAGCACAAACAGGATCAGGAAGCAAGAAGGTAGACATCCATACTATCCCTGATCTAGCACTGAGAGTAGTTCTCCATACCATTACGCGGGTTGCTAGGTCGCAGGCTCCGCACGAGGCCACGAAGACTCAACTCCTGCTGGCCTCAGAATGCATGGGTCCCTTACTGTTCAACTGGGCAGAAGCAGTAACTATCAACATGAAAAGGCAGCTCACAAAGTGCAAACAGGGGAAACTGAAACATTTCGGTTATGGTTCCATCTTGGTATCGTTCATTCTGGAACGCATACCAATCTTCCAGGGCCAAGGGGCCACAGTGGCGAGTCCGATACCACGAGAGCCACGAATGGCTCGCTGGGCAGCACTGATGCCCAGATCTGGAGGTGGCCAACAGATGTCCTGGAGGCCAGAGTTCTTTAGGTGGCTACGACGCCAACTGATCGTCGTGGAAGACTGGCCCTATTCGGGAACTGACTTTACCGGGGACCCAGATCTCCCACTACCAGAAGGAGATGACTGGGATGAGGAGCTGGGTAAGACCTCATGTTTTTGATTTTATGTTTATATGTTTTTTTTGTTAATACACATTCGTCTTAACACAATTGTATATGCATGCAGATGTAGGACCTGAGAGACCAGCCGGGATGTCTCCAATCTCCCGGAGGACATAACTCGCCCCTGAGATCCAGGGGGAAGGTACCGGAGGAGAAGAACTGATCCAGAACCTCGAGGGGATTGCCCATGGGATCCCCGACTATGCCCGGCTAGCAGACGTACCGATGGCATACCAGCGCCACACGGTGGGAGTTCCGAACCGGATCCACCGAATCCTGAGGCGCCTAGTGCGTGCAGTGACGTGCTACCATGAGCACCATGCGGATTAGTCCTTAGGATTTATGCCACACCTATTTTTGAGAGACACAGTGTCTCAGGATGTACTAAGACGATTATGTATATTTTTGAGTTTTGTGATGCACACTGTGCAAACATTCCGACACACATATATATATATATACATATGACTATTTTGGATGGATCTTTCTTTACATGTGATGATGTTTTCTATATGTCATGCAAATTTCTAATACAGATGTAATCTAATGTATCAGTTACATAACAAACGACCCAATGCGAAATGTATTCACACAATGTATCTAATCACACATTTCATTTTTACGCAATCTTAAAAGCACACATGAACACACACATATGCAAACTATGCTTGGAATGAGGAAGACGGGCATGCCCCCCAGCATGGTGTCTCAATTCGAGGTGCATGCCCCCCAAGCTTCAGTCCATTGAAAATGGAGTGAAGGTTCAAAACAAAAAGTCTAATTGAACATGCTCGTGTTTCATTATTTTAACGAGGTTGACACACTTAAAAGAACTGTCCTCAAACAACTTGTTTCATGTTTTAAGGAGCTTGACACAAATGAAGGAACTATGCTCCGATAACCTTGTTTCATTTTTTAAAGAGCTTGACCCAGGGAGGAAACCGTGCTCTAACCGACTTACATCAAAATGAACAAGAAGGCGGCGCTTCCAAGAGTTCTACTCCCGATGGAAGGAAAACATCCTGGAAGTCAGGACCCTATGCCCCCACTACACTATGCACAACGGCGTCTTCACTGAGCACAGACATTGGGTAAGTAGCCACATAGTTGACCTGCGGTGGAGCAGATACAATGGGTGGATAGAAACCAGGAGGGGGTGATGGCGGACCAGATGCCATATTAGGACCAAAGAACGAAAGCTGATCAATGGTCACGATCCGTCCTTCATGTGGAAAGCACATCACGCGAAAGAGGGAGGAGACAAGCGCTCCCATGGCATAGGTGTAATCGTGCCCCAGGAGCAGATTGAAATCCAAGGGGCCTGGAACGACCATCACGTCCATATGGACGGTTTTACCTCCCAAAGTAACCGGTAACCTTGGAAGGATCCCCAACGGTTGACTCGTCCTTCTGTTAAAAGTCAACAGATTCTGCGTAACAGGCGCAAGCGGTGGCGAACCGAAGGCTTGCCAGGTAGTCGAGGATAGAATACTAACAGAGGCACCTTCGTCTATAATGGTACTGGGTACAACCAGACCAAGAGCCTGTACCGTGATCTCGAAAGGCACATAAGACGGAAGGCGAAATCCTGCAAATCGGTTCCAATCAAAGGAAGCGACCAAACTACTCGGAGGGGCTACCATCGAAATGCGAAGGTCTTCCCCTGATGTTACGGAAGAAGAAGCATCCTCCATAACCTCCATCTCGAAGGCGGGAGGGATATCCTCCGGAGCCTCCATCATGGGAGGCGGAGGAGGAGCTTCTTGAAGTACAGGGACAGGAGAATCTTTCTCCAAGTTTGAAGAATCTGAAGAGATCAGAAGGACATGGGGGGTGTGAGATCCACTCTCGACAGAAAAGACTTGGTGCACCGCGGACGGGGCTAGTTCAACCGATCCTACGACCAATGGTTGGTCAGGGACGGATTCGTGAATTTGAATTTCTGGGGGAGTGGGATCGACCAAGGATGACTCTTGACCAATCGTAGGATCAGCTGGCAGAGGACTCAAAGAAAGTCGATTATAACCAGGTGGAAGGCATGGTGTAGAACCGGCTGGGTTGTCCAAGACTTGCTTGGCTTCATCCATATAAGGACAAAGGTGAATGGCATGGTGCCCTTCACACAACTTACAGGGATTGGTGATCTTACCCTGCTTCTTAGAGTCCTTGTCTATACCAGTTGAGGACGTGCCCCCAACCTGGCTCCCAGAAGTCAAAGGCAACGGCGGACGGCCGTTGGACCATGCTTCGAGCACCTTGGGGATGTCAGGGCAATCGCGAAGAAGATGGTCTCCCGTGCACAACATGCAAGGGAACTTGACTTGCCGTGGAGGGTTGGAAGGTTTATCAAGAGGAGATTCCTCATGGACAGTAGCCGTACATTTAGCCTCTCGCTTATCAGACTTCTTCTTCTTTGTCTTCTTCTTCTTCTTTTTAGCCACCTGGTTACTCGAATCCAGGCTTTCACCAGGCAAAGTAGAAGATGAGGACGCAGAAATAGGCGAAGAAGGGGAGAGGTCCACCTTGGAATCAACATGATGTTGTTCCGTCGAATGAACTGCTTGAACAGTAGTGGAGACATTCGAAACTACAGAGGTTGAGAACAACCAAACAGGCAACCCAACCGTTAATCCAGGAAGGGACAATGTCGCCATGTAAGGAGCACCAACGTTTCCAAAAGGAGGAAAATGACCAGGATTCCCTTCTGAGGGGATTCCTTGGTTGGTAAACTCTGAAAAAGTTGCCATCAAACTCAAAACCACACACGGGCTGAAAAAGAGTTAAGGGCACACGATCAAACGGTCAACAAGCAATGTCTAAACGGGTGTGAAATCGTGGGCGATTAATTTTAAGATTCTACCGTTTCATGTTTTAAGAGTCGAGAAACGATAAAAAGATGACTCTATCTCTTTCAGAGTTGACACAAGCGTGAAAGGACAAGCGCTTGACAGTCTTTTCAAGTTTAGGGAGTCAGAAAAGACCAAATGACTGCTCAGGAAAAACTAGGCACAAAGGGTGTACCAAATATCCGTGAACTGCAATATACACCTTGGTTTCAAAAATGAAGCAGAAATCGACCAAGGACTTTCCGTACGTGCAGGTAGTCTCCCCGAATGCTGTGTTCGGTGTATCACGGGTATAGGGCGGCAGACTCGGCTTCCTGTGGATAAAGGATTGAAAACCTAGAGGGGTCTCCCTTTATATACGCGACGGTACGAAGAGCACAAGTCTGTACTAGAGCTATCTAAAGCCAGAAGGCGAATGACAGCTGCTAGGTTTAAAGACGCTGGAACACGTCTCTAGCCTAGACCTCTAAAAATGTTTTGTTAAGTTCCAATGTTGCCTTAGGTAAATTGAATAAATTTTACAATTGATCTTCAATTAAGTTTCAATTTTCAGGCCCTATCGTATGTAGTGTCTTAAAAGACTCTTAAATGCAAAGCTACATGCCACAGTCCAACATTTCGTTCGATGAAAACTAATTAGAGAAGAGTTGAGAGCTTTTACACAAACGAAATGAACGGAAGACAAACAATGAGATCTCTAATGCAACTAATGAAATTGAAAACTTTTCATTCAAAACACTAATCACTAGCGATATGGAAAAGATCACAATTTGCACTAATTAACAAAAGCAAAAGAGATTTTTTTTTTTTATTTTCAATGTTTAATAGCTAATATGCACTAAACAAGCTTGAAAACAAATGGAGCAACTTGAGAAACGATATTCAAGAGAGCGAAACAAACACATTTCACTCAACAACACAAGCAATCAGATCCCCAAATCGACCAAAGTCTCTCAAAACAAAGAAAAGACTCAAAAGCTTCCAATGGACCGTGTGATCTAGGTCCAAGGCAAGACCAAACGAATTTCGAATGAAGGAATGAACAATCACCCAAAAATCGCAATAAAACAATGAACAACTACTTAGAGGATGCGGAGAATCAATCAAATAGTTGACAGGACCATCAAAACACCAAAACTCCCGAGGAGGGCTCGATACACTAAACCACTAGATGCCCTGAATACTTGATGAAATCGGTAGATAATGTTAGCCTATATATCAATAGGTTTCATCTTTCATGATTGACTTGATGGAAGTGTGGAATATGTTCAAACCTTCTTACTTGAGCAAAGGTGTTCCATATTCTTAAAAAACCAAAAAAAATCAAAAAATTTAAAAAATGTAAAGAGGGTATACCCTAAAAGAAAGATCAAGGGTAAAAGAATAAAAATGGTCAAAAAGAGAAAAAATGAACCCCAAGCAAAAAATAGACCAAGGAAAGTGTGCAAATCCAAATGCCACTAATTTTTACTCTGTTGTAATAAAATAATTGTGTGCAGCTTGTGAAACTTTTGCCACAATTCATGAATAAGTCAAACTGTTTAAACTTGGCTTAGTCATATTTCAATTTCATGTTATAGATTAGAGAATAAATATCTAGCCAAACAGTTTAATCTTGGCAGGTAAGTAGTTAGGTAGAGTGAATAAAAGGTGCTCAACAGTTTAATCTGAGCCCTTGGATGTAATAAGGGTAGAAATAGATAGATTCATCATGTAAAAAGAAAAGATTGATCAGGGTTTGCAAGTCTAAATGCACCCTAATAAAGAAGAGAAAATGGTAGTGTTAAGTAGATAGAGTAGGTAGATGGTGCTGCAAAGTGTTATCTGATGAATGGTGCTGCAAAGTGTTGGTTAATCATTTACTTTCATCACAAGTACTAAAGCAGGAAATACACTGGAAAATCACAGCAAGCAAAGTCAAATTCATTAACCTCCCTCATCATTTTCCCCCTCAAGAGTTTTACTAATTTCCCCAAAAGTACTGAGGTAATTTGAGATCAAAGGGGCTCAAGGCATTTCCTTGACTTCTGGAGGGACCGGACCCTCGGCCTAATGATCAAAAATACCTAAGCACTTAAAATAATCCATCATAGATTATCTTCCATCTTTAACTTTTCCTAAGTAAAATCCTATTTTACTTAGGAAAACTGATGCAACATTCCACAAAATTCCTCAAAACAACTTGTTATTCTAAGTTTAAGTGTTGAAGATAAAATGTGCAATTTACTTCATAAATTTTCACTTTCTTAGATGTACAAAGGTGTTTTGATTTTCTTTGTCCTTTATCATATTAACATTTAACTTTATTATATTAATTCCCTAGTGAAATCCCTTTTCCTATGTATTTAACTCCCTTTTCTAATAAATATCCCCAAAACCCTCTTATTATAATGTTTTACCAAAGTATATATAGTCCCGCACATTTAAAATAAATACCCCGCTTTATAAAGCCCTTTGGTAAAAACTATAGCCTTATATATACATTCCGCCCCTATGATGAATTGATTATATTAATTTATTCATCGTATAATAAAAAAATATATACAAAAAACCTTTAGACATACGACAAGTGTGTTTAAAATCAAAACATATTAATAAACTCCGCGGAAGTTTATGCCACCGTGTTCTGTCCACGTGGCATTCCACCTGGCCAAACTCCGCCACGATCCATTTCATAAATTCACGGGGTTAATTAGTCATTTGGACTAATTAACAACCATTCCCGCCTATTAACTTCTCCCCGGGGTGATTAGATTACATGTTAAAACCTTTTTAAACCCCGACGGGCCCACCTTTGAAGCCGCACAAGTTCCCATCCTTTTTCAGCCGTCAGATCATCCCTCCGTTGATCAACGGTCCCGATCAATCCCGCTGCCCATCCCGTGTGAGTTATTTAGCCAGCGGGGAGTGGGCGGTTTTTGACTATTCAGCATTCCACGTGGCAAGCGTCCTGTGGAATCGCTGCCATCGCGTTTTTTACCGCCCTCGTCCAAAAGCGGTGCAGGCTTACCGCTTACCGCCTACCGCATACCGCCGACCCCACTCCCTTACGTCACCCCGTACGCCCTAATGACGTCATCGCCTCGAAAACGACAAAAACCCTTTTGACTTGTTTTTAAGCCATTTTTCGCGTTTTTTCAGTCATTTTTAGTTTCCGAAAGAGACTAAGCTCCCGCTGCAATTTTCAAATTTCACTGCAAATACACCAAATTACTCAGAAATTCCGCTGCGCCAGTATTGAAGAACGTCCCCGCCATTGTTCATTTCCTGTTGAAGAACCAGTTTCCATTAAAAAACAGGTATTTATCATTCCGCGCCCCGACTGCAAGTTAAGCTTAGTTTCCTGTGTTTTTCTCTGAAAAAGTGGTCAAAAGTCCTCTCTGAGTCCTCATTGAAGATTTAAGACCTGTGAATTTGCTTCCCAAACCTGCAATTTGTTCCAATTTCCTCTTTTGTCAGATATCCCGTCCGGTCTGCAAGAAAAACTGAAACCTTCATTTTGAATCCACAAGAACCAAAATGGAGGCCCCAACTGCTCTAAATGTCACTCCTTTGAATGCTCCTCACCGAGATTTAGACTACTTGCCTCTCATAGATGAAGATTTCCAAATAAAAGACCTGCATTTCGATGAAAGTCCCCGTTTGAGTTTCTGTCGCCGCAGAGACGAATACTCAAAGGGGCAAGATCTTATAGGGTTGTGGGAATCCAATCTCCCAAGGTATTTCATTCCTACAGTTCACGTTTTCCCTGAAATCATTCATTATTGTCATGCAAATTATGATCCCACACAAAGAGCTATATTAGCTCCGGATCAAAGTGTTTTATTCCCTATAACACCTCAGGCTATCAATGCTATGTTACAATTTGAGCCAGAACAAGAATTAGCACCTTTATCCATGGAAGGGCTAATTGAGAAAACCAGACTATTAACTCCAGAGAAATTGAAAGCAATGTGTCAGTACTTCATGTTACCTGAGCATCAGCCAAAAGGGACTCCCCCCTATGGTTTTTGTTTTTTCAATCAATTGGGAAGGCTTATTATGAATGTAATATCCTTTGTCTTAGGATTTAATACCAGTGAGTATGTTGACGAGATAACTCTGGCTTTGCTATCTATCTTTACCCCTGGACAGCCTCCTGAGATTAAGTATGACTATGCTTCCTTCATTGCCAACAAAATCCATGATCAATTTTTAAGGCTAGATGATGAAAAGGTTTTCAAGTACTCCTCAGTTATCTATCATCTCATAACTTTCTATCACTCAGACAAATTCCCTTTCCCTGTTCAGAAACTTGATGCTAAAGGTAATCCCAGGTCTGTTATTTTTTGGTCCCCCATCATTCATTTGTCCTCTGATTCTCCCTACTCTTATTCGGAATTCATTGATCAGTTTGTACATCCTGCTACAACCTTGTTAACAGGAGTTTCTCCCCCCAGGCTTAGTACTGAGATTAGAAAGACCCTGCAATTGTCAAAGAGTTACAAAGTTGGGGATTGGTACTTGTACCAAAACCATACAGTTATCAGGATTTATGGATGTGAATTACATCCATTCAAGTTACCCAGATATGTACCAATGAGAATTTTTGCTTTGGAATACTTTAGACAGATGAATAACTCGGATGTAATCCATTTCTGCAATGTAAAGAAGAAAGCACAGTTAAGGATCAAAAGCCAGTTAGGTCCTTTCATTTGCAATTCTAGGGAAGCTGAAAGAGATGTTGAACTTATATTAGAGAAAAAATTCCAGACATCTTTCCGTTGGGTCCCTTATGACCCCTTTGGTTTCATTTGTGAAAGAAGGTTAAAAAATAAGTCATCTCCTTATATACATCACAGAATTCCTGACATAGAACAATATGCAAATCAAGATGAATGGGTTAAAGGAACACTTGTTGAAGAGGGAAGTGGAGCTGACAAATTGAATAAACTTATGAAAGATGTTGAGAAGAAATTTGACCTAGAAGCATATGATCAAATGCAGGTACCCTATATTGGCACATCTTCAACAGCCACTCTACAACAAGCTATACAGGAAGACAGCCCATCAGTAACAGCAGAGCCTAAAGGTAAAGGAAAAGAACCTATAGTTCAGGTCATTGAAACCCTGGTCATGGCAGAAAAATCACAGAGTTCCAAAACACCAGAACGATCTAAAGCTTCTCAAACACCAGCAAAGCAAATCCAAGCTCCAGAGATGCAAACTCCACTGAATGTGGAAATAGGGAAAAAGAGGTCAGCTCCAGATACCACACCTTCAAAAGTAGCCCCACAAGTCTATCAAGCTAAAAAACATAAATCTGATCTACCTCCAGATGTAGAGATCATAGATGAAATATTTGATGATGGCAGGGAAGATAGTCAGCAAACAAGTACATCAAGTGAAACAAATATAAGCCAGAAAGGGATACAAAAGCAACTGAGCACTGAAGTATCTTCTTTCAGACCGCCCAAGACAGATACTGGAGACATAAAGAAAACCTTCATTAATATCAAAACAAGGAATGAACCATTGAAAATGAAGGTCTACGATCAGTATATGAAGATGGCTCCTCACAATCAGCAAAGGTTAATGTCAGCATTTGATCTTTCACAAGGTAAAATGAAAATGAGCCACTTCAAAGCTAAGGTGCCAAAGCCAACTTCAGCAACAGATTACATCAGAACAAATTTTGAAGTGTTAGCAAAGGATATCCATCCCTTGGATCAGATAGAGCTTCATAGACAAACAGGGGAAATGGTTTATTCTACTCTCACCAACAAAGCCATGGCAGCTTTAACGCTGCAAGATTCCTTAAATAATACCACTGCAACATTGAAGATTGAAAGGGCCTCCTCACAGGCCAAGGACAATAGAATAAAGTCTCTAGAAGAGATCATCATTGGTTTGGGTCACAATCCCAAAGACACTAAAGGTATTGAGGCACTGATAAAAAAGAAAGAGGATGATATAGCTGCACTGAGAAAACAGTTGAAAATACCAGCCTCGAGGCACCCCCAGACACAAGAAGTAATAAAAGGAAATTCACAAGAAGAAATGATGGAGTTGCTCTTAAACTTGACAGAGCGACTAAATGAAACCGAGAAGGAGCTGGAAAAGGCATTGCAGGAACAGGAAATTCTCAAACAGGCTTCAGCAGCAGGTACTACAGGACAACAGGAACAATCATCTCAGGTGAATATTTCTAATTTGAATTATGATGATTTGATTAAACAGATGGAGAGTTTGCAGCTAAAGGTCACAGAACTCCAAGAAGCAAAATTACAATTAACAAAATTGGAGGGAAAATATGACACATCCAAAAAGACAGTTGCTGACAACCTCAGAGAAATAAAAAGGTTGGAAAAATTGGTTGAGGCTTTGCAAAAAGATCTTACACTGGAAAAGCCTCTGAATGAAATAAATGATATTCTTTTGGACAACATCATTAATTTAATAAGAGATATTTGGCCTTCCATTCAAGCTATTTTTGAACAGAATGAGTTAGTCAAGATAGCCCAGGAGGAAATAAACAAAACTAGACATGAATTAAGAGGCAAGCCAGAGCTAGCCCAGCAGCTCATTCAGTTTTTAAATTCAAGAACAAAACAACAGCTAGCATTGCTAGGAATTGATGACAGAACAGGTGTAGTTTTGGAGGCAAAGAGAATTTTTACAAAAAGAACTTTCATGCAAAATCTAGAAAGAAAGTGTAATGATATTTTGGTCGACATCAACGTTTTCAGAGAAAAATTTCAAGCTCTGTTGGACAGTGATTTGCCAAGTCCCATGCTCACAGAGGATCAAATAGTAGACTTGGAAACTTATGAGAAAAGAATCAAAGCTCATGCTAAACATACAGCTATAGGTTCTACTAGCTCATCAGAACCTGCAGTACCAACTGGGAAGAGTATTTATGAAAAAGTGGGGAATCTGTTTCATCTGGAACATGAGTTAAAGTATCTATTTCCAAACGAGCCCACTTTTTATAAACTTACTGAAACCGATGAAACTTTAAGGAAGCTCAGAAGAACAATGATACCAGATGATCAGTGGTGGAAGGAAATGCTGGAAATTTTGTAAAAAATGTTTTCAGGATAAAAGTTTATCTTTACTATTGAGTAAATGGTAAAAAATAGAAATGCAGATGAAAGAGTATCAGATGAAAGGTCAAAGAGTATCCGTGAGAAGAAAGAGTATTCAACAAGTCAAAGGAATACGCAAAGGACAGCACAAAGCCCTATTTTGAGCACTTATCCTTAGTACGTCCATGAAGAAAGGAACAGCACATCAGCCGTTATTCATTATTCTATTTACGAGACCATGTATCTCTTGTTTGTTTGTAAATATGCTTTAAATCAGCCTGAATTATTGGCTATGATAGAGTAAGATTGTTAGGATTATTTTTGTATAAATAAGCCCTCAAAGAGAGTTTTGGGGGGTGGATTCTATTACTCTGCTGTAACATTGAGGTTTTCGGAATAAAGAGCTTTTGGACAAATTTACTTGTGGCTTACTGGATGACGTTTTGAAGCACTGGACTTGTTGCAGGATTCATGTGTTGGACTTCAGTTCAATAAGTTTTCCAACCCTTGTGTTTAATTTTTATATTAGTTTATGCTATCATCATATCCGTTTCTGAATAGTTTACATAAAAGATTGAAACAGAATTTGCTTAATTGTACTCTGTTTTCAAATGTGATTATTCTTGATGTTTTCTTCTGGATTAGTTATAAGCATGAATTCTTAATTGCTCATGTTTTGCTGATTAATATTGTTGATTACTGTAACAAAGAATCCTTCATTGCTCTTTGCTTGTAATCATTTCTCTTCTTCCTCTTGAATATGGTGAAAGATTCTTGGTTGCCTTTCATCCCTTCAAGACCATCCATCCACTTTAAATTTTAAGGATTGTTCTCTGTCTAGCTATCTTGCCCTGTAATACCATCTTGTGTTCAGAAAAGAAATCCAGTAAAGCCATCCTTAGACTCCATAGCCCAATGGATTGAAAGCCCTCAACCTTGCCCTTAGTTTGTGGATTCCACCATTTTTCCAAAACAAACTTTGCATCTATAACTAGCCTAAAATCATTCAAAAACAAAGATAAATCATAAAGAGAGAGCCCTCTCTGGATGCAGATTGGCTAGATTATGCATCTAAAAGGTTGGTTTGTGGTTACCTCGGGTATACTTTCCTCTTACACAACTTCTAGGAAAACCTGAGTGATAACATAGTGGCGACTCGACTGGGGACTGAATCATTTTATTGATACTATTGTTTGATTTATAATCTACAGACAGAGTCTGAATATCAGCCAGGAAGCCTTTGAAATTGCTTTTGCTATGCAATTGCAAAAGTAAATAAATGATGTTTCAGTCTATCTCTGATTTAGCTTATAAGTTGAATCTTAGTTTCAAATTTTTCAATCAGATTCTCTAGTTTAAAACAGATCTTTGAGGAAATCTTAATCACATATCATTATTTCTTAAAGAATTTGTAGAAGTTGTATTTATTTTTCAAATAAAACCCAAAATTCAAAAACACATATTCTAAGAAAACTGGCTTCAGAAAGGATTCGACATACTAGGTCAAACCCTGACCCCAATCCACCACCAATTTTTGAAAATCCAAACCTGATTCCTAGGATTCTTAGAAGACGAGGAAGTCAAGAAAGTTCTGAAAGAGGAAGTCAGGAAAGTACAGGTAGTTCTAGACCACTTTCTAGATCTGCATCTTGTCCTGTGAAAATTATTTATATTGATGACATTCCTTTTGATGCACAATTTGAAACATCTTTGTTTATAAATTTCTCTGAGACTGAATTATCTAGGTTAATTCCAGATCCTTTTTTCTTTGAAGAGTTGAAATATAGATTTGTTTCGCATCATCTTGACAGAGAATTTCATAACTCCATTCAATCTGAGCAAGCCTTTGAAGAAAGCTCAAACATTTCTGTAATAACTGAAGCATCTCCGAACTCAGCCACTTTTCAAACACCTGTCAGACCTCCATCTCCTCCTACTAGACCGGCTACTCTTGTTACTCCAGTTTATCTTCCAATGGCCAATCGATATGCCCCTTTAATATTACCAGCCAACCCTCCAGCTTTACCACCAGACTACCAAAGTAAGATCACACCTTTTGACGGATCAGGTACCTACACAGCTCAACAACACACCAAAAGGATGACAGATTACTTTGAGTTTTATGAGGTTGATACTGATGATATCCGTATGAGAATTTTCGTACAAAGTCTTACCGGAGAAGTTAGAACTTGGTTTAGGGCTCTCACCCCGAACAGTATTGCTGACCTAGAAGCTTTGTATAGGGCATTTTTGAACAGATGGGAGAAAAAGAAAGATCCTCTCCAGGTCCTATCAGAATTTGAAAAATTAAGAAGAAGACCAAATGAAACCGTACCAGATTACATCATAAGATTTAATGAATCATATCATGCAGTTCCTCTGAATCTAAGACCCCCACCTAATAACGTGTTGGTCAAATTCCCAGACGGTTTTGACTCTGAAATAGCTTATTCTCTTAGGGAAAGAGCTCCACAAACACTAGAGGACATGCAGAGCATAGTGGTGAGCGTAGAAGCAAATCTGATAGAAAAACGAGCCAGAGAAAGAGCAGAGAGAAGAATGCCTATGAAGGAAGAACCTTCAGCTTTTGAAAAGAGGCTGGATGTAATCATTAAAGGTATGGAAAGATTAGGTGATAGAGTGGAAACCATTGAAAATAACTCACGGAAAATAACGAGAATGTTGCGAAAATAAACTTTTAGGAGAATTTAGACAAATATTGAAAGAATGTCACGATCCAATACATTGGAATACCTTTCCAAAAACTTTGTTGAAGGTTCGACCTCAGAAGGACCTACAGAAGATGTAGAAATAAACAATGTCAATGAGGACAAAGATGAATCAGAAATCTTCCTATCTCGGGATGATCAAGAGAATCATATCCTTGAAACATTCCACACTCATTCAGGTGAGACTTTTGATTTCAAAGAAGGCTATGACACAGCAATCTACGAGGTTCATAAGCAGTACAACTTGAGAAGTAGACGGATAGATGTACCAGAGAAAAATAAACAGAAAACCACAAAACAAAATGTCAAAGGAAAACAAAACATTCCCCCTGTACAAAATACTTCCTCTGTACAAAACATTCCCCAAATACAAATTTTGCCTAGGATAACTCCTAGTTTTTCAAATCCAATAATTGAAGATGTCTCTGATAACCAACCAATCAACAGACAACAATCTAATACATCTCCTCATGTAGGAACTGTAGAAGAAACAGTAGAAGTTAGTCCTGAAACATCTTCAAAGCAAAAATTCATTCATGAAAAAGAGAAAAACATTGAAGATCCAGTAAACCGAGAAAATCCAACTGTGCAAAACGCTAAAGCTCAAACAGAAAAACCCTTTAATCTAGAAGCTGAAATAGGCAAACTCAAGATAGCTGTTCCTTTATCAGAATTGGCTAAACATGATGTCTATAGGAATAAGATTTCCAAGTCTTTAAACATTAACATTACTGGATTGGATGATTCAGTAAATATTCTTGATGATCAACCCAAACTTCTTTTTGGCCCTGAGGTTAATGGCAAACCAGAAAGTGGGGGAACTCCTCAATTTTATGTAAGCCTGAATGTTCATGACAAGATACTCCATAATGCAATGCTTGATTCTGGAGCATCTCACAATTTGATGCCAAAAGCAGTAATGGACAGATTGAATCTGGATATTACTAGACCATACAAAGATTTGTTTTCATTTGATTCCAGTCAGGTAAAATGTTTAGGTTTAATTAAAGATCTGTGTGTCACTTTGGTCCAATACCCTGCTAAGTCTGTTTTAATGGACATAGTAGTTGCTGATATTACACCCAAATATGGTATGTTATTGTCTAGGTCTTGGGGTGCTAAACTTGGAGGATCTATTCAATTATACATGTCTTATGCAACTATTTCAGTATTTGGTCAGCCTAAAAGATTATATAGAGAAACTTTGATGAAGTACTTAGTGAGTAGCCAAGAGAAGCCTGAAAACTTCCCTGTTTATTCTGTACATTCAGACATGGATTCTTTTATTCTATACAATGCTGAGTCAGATCTTCCTACTGAAATAGAAGCTCCTGAAATGGAAATCATAAACAAAACCACTGTCAAAATTGAAGAAATCTCTGAAAACAAAGAAACACCAGATGACCAAGAAAAACCTGAAAAAACTAAACAACTAGCTCTTGTCAGAAAATCTGTTAAAACAATTGATGAAGATTATGAACATGAAATTCTATGGTATTTAGAGTTTGATGGCTCAGTAAATAGACTAGGTGCAGGAGCTGGAATTTGGTTACACAATGTAGAGAACAATCATGCAGAGGGTCATGCTTATAGGTTAAATTTCAAATGCACTAACAACATGGCAGAGTATGAAGCTCTTTTATTGGGGCTTAAACATGTCAAGAAGTTAGGAGGCATTAGGGTATCAATCATAGGCGACTCTGAACTAATTATCCAGCAAATTAAAGGAGAATGTGCAACAAAGGACATGAGACTGAAACAATACCGAGAGACAGTTGTTGAGATTCTCAACACATTTCTACAAGCCCAACTTGCCAAGATTCCCAGGAAACAAAACTTGCATGCTCACAGTTTAGCAATGTTTGCTAGTACATGTAAGTTGCCTTTTGATCCTAATCATCAGTTTTCAGCTGAGATAAGACACAGGCCTGCAATACCCGACAATATTTTGAATTGGCAAGTATTTGTGAATAACCATCAAATCAATAGTTTTTTGACACTTCAGAATGAGTTTTCTAACTGTAATATAGATGAAGACATGACTGCTGATAAATTTGATCAAGAAAAAAAACAAAAAATGGAAATTTCAAGAGAAAATGCAATTCATATGCTGCATCCAACCACATTCACTGAAAAAGACATGCAAAATTTGAAACAAATGGAATTTGATGAGATCATAGATGAGACAGAAATCATCAATTTAAAAGATAATCAATTACCCAAAGGATTAACACCTTTGGAAGATCTATTTGACTCAAATGATATTCCATTCAGACCTAAACTGGAACCTGTTAAAGCCGATATGGAGGAATGCAACTTAGGAACACCAGAACATCCAAAAATTGTTAAGTTGTCTAAATCTCTTCCAAAAGATCAGAAGGTAAAATATGTTGAACTATTAAAAGAATTCTAGGACGTCTTTGCTTGGAGTTATGAAGACCTCAAATCTTATGATACATCCATCATTCAACATACTATACCTTTGAAACCAGACCAGAAACCTTTTAAACAAAAGCTTAGGAGAATTAATCCTGTTTTATTACCCTCAATTGAAAAGGAAAGCAAAAGAATGTTTGAAGCAGGGATTATATCTCCTATCAGATTTTCAGAATGGGTTTCTAACCTAGTACCAACCAGAAAAAAGACAGGAGAAATCAGACTGTGTGTTGATGTAAGGAATTTGAATAAAGTTTCTTTAAAAGACAACTATCCTCTACCTAAAATGGATCACATTCTGCAAAGGGTAGTGGGATCTTCGAGAATATCACTACTGGATGGATTTTCAGGGTACAACCAGATCCTGGTTCATCCTGATGATCAGGATAAAACAACATTTACCACACCATGGGGTACGTTTAAATATGTCAAAATGCCATTTGGACTCAAGAATGCAGGAGCTACCTTTCAAAGAGCGATGGACATTGCTTTTGCTAAAGAGATACATGATTTTCTGGTTATTTACTTAGATGATTTGACCGTTTTCTCTAAAACAGATCAAGAACATTTAGGTCACCTCAGGCAAGTATTTATAAAGTGCAGAAAATATGGAATTTCTTTAAACCCTAAAAAGTCATTGTTTGGTTTGGAAGAAGGAAAGCTTTTAGGACATATCATTTATAAAGATGGCATTAGGATTGATCCTGAAAGAATTCAAGCAATTTTGCAAATACCCCACCCCAGAAACATAAAAGAATTGCAAGCATTTATAGGAAAAATCAACTTCTTGAGAAGATTTATTTCTAGTCTAGCAGAGTTACTTAGATTACAGACTAACATGTTGAGGAAAGATTCAAGCATTGACTGGACTGTAGAAGCCAAACAATCATTCGAGGAAATTAAAATGGCTTTAACAAGGACACCAGTTCTGACCAATCCTAAATTTGATAGAGACTTTATTATTTTTTCATTTGCTTCTGAACATACTGTTGCAGTTGTTTTACTTCAAAAAGATGACCAAGGGTGTGAAAAGCCAATAGCATTTTTTAGTAAAGCACTGAGGGATGCACCTCTAAAGTACAATATTATGGAAAAACAGGCTTTTGCATTGGTAAAAGCAATCAAAGATTTTAGAGTTTACATATTATATTCTCATGTGATAACATATGTGCCCAATGCAGTAGTTAAAGATATTTTGACTCAAGATGGCATTGAAGGTAAACGAGGTAAGTGGATAGCTACCATTTTGGAATATGATATTGAAATCAAGCCAACCAAACTGATAAAAGGCCAAGGCCTAGCACAACTTATGACATAAACCAATTGCCAAGCCTTAGATATCAATGAACTGGATAACGAGCAGGAGATGGCGACTCCCCAGATCAGTCAAGCTTTCTTAGATTCACCCTGGTATACTGATATAATTCATGTTCTATTAAAACTGCAAGCTCCTCCAGGGTTGTCCAGAACTAAGCAAAGATTTTTAAAGATGACATCTTTGAAATATTGTATTTTAGATAGCACTTTATTTTGGAAGAATCACGAAGGAATTTTATTGAATTGTCTCTTAAAAGATGAAGCTGATAAAGTGCTTAATGAATTTCATACAGGGGATTGTGGAGGACATCTTTACTGGAAATCTACTGCAGACAAAATCTTAAGGGCTGGTTTTTACTGGCCAACATTATTTTCTGATGTAAAGAAATTTGTAACAAGTTGTCACAAATGTCAGATATTTGAGGGTAAAAGAAAGTTTTTACCTCTGCCTTTAAAACCAGTTTCCACAGAAAGACCCTTTCAACAATGGGGATTAGATTTTATTGGAGAAATTCACCCCCCTTCTTCAGGGCAACATAGATGGATTTTAACTGCTACAGACTATTTCACCAAATGGATTGAAGCCATCCCATGTAGACAGTCCAATGATTCTGTAATCATAGGGTTTCTTGAAAACAACATACTTTCAAGATTTGGATGTCCAGAAAAGATTATAACAGACAATGCTGCTGCATTTAAATCAAAGAAAATGATTAATTTCTGCCATAAATATCATATTACTTTAGGCCATTCAACAGCCTATTACCCCCAGGGTAATGGACTAGCAGAATCCTCCAATAAGAGTTTAATCAATATCATTAAGAAATTGTTGGAGGAAAATAAAAAGAACTGGCATAAGAAACTGACCAATGCATTATGGGCAGACAGACTTACAACCAAGAAATCCATTGGGACTAGTCCATATGAGTTAGTTTATGGTCTGGAAGCAAGATTCTCATCATCTTTAGGAATCCCTGTCATGAAATTACTTCAGGAGGCTCAAGTGGAGCCAAATGACATTCAAAGAAGAATTAATCAAACAATCCACCTGCAACAAACCAGAGAAGAGGTATACCAAAGATCACAAGTCTTACAGGAAAAGCTAAAGAAAATATTTGATAAAAGGACTAAAGCAGAGGATTTTCAGTTAGGAGACAAGGTCCTAAGATGGGATTCGAGAAGAGAAGAAAAAGGAAAACATGGGAAGTTTGATTTCTTGTGGAAAGGGCCTTATATCATTCATGCCTTGCAGGGAAACAACACTTACTTTTTGAAGGACTTGGACAATTCAGAAGTGGAAGAAGGACCAGTCAATGGTCGAATGCTTAAGCATTATTTTGATCCAATTTACTAGAATGTTTAAATGTTTCTAACTTGTACATAATATATTGTTTGCTTGTTTTATTTTTGTTAATGAAGTTTGGATTGGATGGTGACTTCTTGGAATTGAAGCCCGAAGTGAAGGCCCTAAGTTCCAAAAGCTTCACTATCATATGTAAAATAAAGCTACCAGAAGGAGGAAGATTTCATACTTTCAGTTTGAAGACATTTTGAGGCATCTGACCTGTTGTTCTTGACTTTCCACAAGGAAAAGCCATCCCCAAGTGGAGCCAGTGTTAGACTCCTATACCAATAGGTGTCATTTTTCATGATTGTCTTGATTGAACTATGGAATATGTTCAAACCTTTTTCTTGAGCAAAGGTGTTCCATATTCTTGAAAAACCAAAAAATCAAAAAATTTAAAAATGTAAAGAGGGTATACCCTAAAAGAAAAATCAAAGGGTAAGAAAAATAAATTGGTCAAGAAAATGAAAGAAATGAACCCCAAGCAAAAAATAGACCAAGGAAAGTGTGCAAATCCAAATGCCACTATTATTTCATTTTTGTAATAAAGCAATTGTGTGCAGCTTGTCAAACTTTTGCCTAATTCATAAAAATAAAGTCAAAATTTGTTTTAAACTTGGCTTACTCATATTTCAATTTCATGTTATAGATTAGAGAATAAATATCTGACCAAACAGTTTAATCTTGGCAGATAAGTAGATAGGTAGAGTGAATAAAAAGTTCTCAACAGTTTAATCTGAGCCCTTGGATGTAATAAGGGTAGAAATAGATAGATTCATCATGTAAAAAGAAAAGATTGATCAGGGTTTTCAAGTCTAAATGCACCCTAATAAAGAAGAGAAAATGGTAGTGTTAAGTAGATAGGGTAGGTAGATGGTGCTGCAAAAATTGACATACGAAGAAAAGATAGTGCGCAAAATTACTATTTGGTTAATCCTTTACTTTCATCACAAAAACTGAAGTAGGAAATACACTGGAAAATCACAGCAAGCAAAGTCAAAAATCATTAACCTCCCTCATCATTTCCCCCTTAAAAGTTTTACTAATTTCCCCCAAAGTACTAAGGTATTTGGAGATCAAAAGGGCTCAAGGCATTTCCTTGACTTTTGGAGGGACCGGACCCTCGGCCTAATGATCGAAAAGACCTAACGCAAATAATCCATCGCTAGGTTATCTTCCATCTTTAACTTTTTCCTAAGTAAAATCCTATTTTACTTAGGAAACTGATGCAATATTCCATAAAATTCCTCAAAACAACTTGTTATTCTAAGTTTAAGTGTTGAAGATAAAATGTGCAATTTACTTCATAAGTTTTCACTTTCGTAGATGCACAAAGGTGTTTTGATTTTCCTTGTCCTTTATCATATTAACATTTAACTTTATTATATTAATTCCCTAGTGAAATCCCTTTTCCTATGTATATAACTCCCTTTTCTAATAAATATCCCCAAAACCCTCTTATTATAATGTTTTACCAAAGTATATATAGTCCCGCACATTTAAATACTCCGCTTTATAAAGCCCTTTGGTAAAACTCTAACCTTATATATACATTCCGCCCCTATGATGAATTAATTATATTAATTTATTCATCGTATAATAAAATGTATGAAGAAAAGCGTTAAACACATAACATATGTGTTTAACACCAAAAACAAGAAAAGACTACGACGGAATCCTGCGCCACCATACTCAGCATTCCACGT
This sequence comes from Pinus albicaulis, assembly GCA_034641835.2. Classification (NCBI taxonomy): domain Eukaryota; kingdom Viridiplantae; phylum Streptophyta; class Pinopsida; order Pinales; family Pinaceae; genus Pinus; species Pinus albicaulis. The sequence goes on along the minus strand of CM076584.1, from coordinate 672,618,029 downwards.
GGCATTCCACATGGCCAAACCCCGCCGCAATTCATTTTATAAATTCACGGGGTTAATTAGTCATTTGGACTAATTAACAACCATTCCCGCCTATTAACTTCTCCCCGGGGTGATTAGATTACACGTTAAAACCTTTTTAAACCCCGACGGGCCCACCTTGGAAGCCGCACAAGTTCCCATCCTTTTCAGCCGTCATATCATCCCTCTGTTGATCAACGGTCCCGATCAATCCCGCTGCCCATCCCGTGTGAGTTATTTAGCCAGCGGGGAGTGGGCGGTTTTTGACTATTCAACATTCCACGTGGCAAGCGTCCTGTGGAATCGCTGCCATCGCGTTTTTTACCGCCCTCATCCAAAAGCGGTGCGGGCTTACCGCTTACCGCCTACTGCATACCGCCGACCCCACTCCCTTACGTCACCCCGTACGTCAAATGACGTCATCACCTCGAAAACGACAAAAACCCTTTTGACTTGTTTTTAAGCCTTTTTCGCGTTTTTTCAGTCATTTTTTGTTTCCGAAAGAGACCGAGCTCCCGCTACAATTTTCAAAATTCACTACAAATACACCAAATTACTCAGAAATTCCGCTGCGCCAGTATTGAAGAACGTCCCCGCCATTGTTCATTACCTGTTGAAGAACCAGTTTCCATTAAAAAACAGGTATTTATCATTCCGCGCCCCGACTGCAAGTTAAGCTTAGTTTCCTATGTTTTTTCTCTGAAAAAAGTGGTCAAAAGTCCTCTCTGAGTCCTCATTGAAGATTTAAAACCTGTAAATTTGCTTCCCAAACCTGCAAATTGTTCCAGTTTCCTCATTTGTCAGATATCCCGTCCGGTCTGCAAGGAAACTAAAACCTCCATTTTGAATCCACAAGAACCAAAATGGAGGCCCCAACTGCTCTAAATATCACTCCTTTGAATGCTCCTCACCGTGATTTGGACTATTTACCTCTAATTGATGAAGATTTCCAAATAAAAGACCTGCATTTTGATGAAAGTCCCCGTTTGAGTTTCTGTCGCTGCAGAAACGAATACTCAAAGGGGCAAGATCTTATAGGGTTGTGGGAATCCAATCTCCCAAGGTATTTTATTCCTACAGTCCACGTTTTCCCTGAAATCATTCATTACTGTCATGCAAATTATGATCCCGCACAAAGAGCTGTATTAGCTCCTGATCAAAGTGTTTTGTTCCCTATCACACCTCAAGCTATCAATGCTATGTTACAATTTGAGCCAGAACAAGAATTAGCACCTCTATCCATGGAAGGGTTGATTGAGAAAACCAGACTGTTAACTCCAGAGAAATTGAAAGCAATGTGTCAATATTTCATGTTACCAGAGCATCAGCCAAAAGGGTCTCCCCCCTATGGTTTCTGCTATTTCAATACGTTGGGAAGGCTTATTGTGAATGTAATATCCTTTGTCTTAGGATTCAATACCAGTGAGTATGTAGATGAGATAACTCTGGCTTTACTATCTATCTTTACCCCTGGGCAGCCTCCTGAGATTAAGTATGATTATGCTTCCTTCATTGCCAACAAAATCCATGATCAATTTTTAAAGCTAGATGATGAAAAGGTTTTCAAGTACTCCTCAGTTATCTATCATCTCATAATTTTCTATCACTCAGACAGATTCCCTTTCCCTGTTCAGAAACTTGATGCTAAGGGTAATCCCGGGTCTGTTATTTTTTGGTCCCCCATCATTCATTTTTCCTCTGATTCTCCCTACTCCTATTCAGAATTCATTGATCAGTTTGTACATCCTGCTACAACTTTGTTAACAGGAGTTTCTCCCCCCAGGCTTAGTACTGAAATTAGAAAGACCTTGCAATTGTCAAAGAGTTATAAAGTTGGGGATTGGTACTTATACCAAAACCATACAGTCATCAGGATTTATGGATGTGAATTACATCCATTCAAGTTACCCAGATATGTACCAATGAGAATTTTTGCTTTGGAATACTTTAGACAAATGAACAATTCAGATGTAATCCATTTCTGCAATGTAAAGAAGAAAGCACAGTTAAGGATCAAAAGCCAGTTAGGTCCTTTCATTTGCAATTCTAGGGAAGCTGAAAGAGATGCTGAACTTATATTAGAGAAAAAATTCCAGACATCTTTCCGTTGGGTCCCTTATGACCCCTTTGGTTTCATTTGTGAAAGAAGGTTAAAAAATAAGTCATCTCCTTATATACATCACAGAATTCCTGACATAGAACAATATGCAAATCAAGATGAATGGGTTAAAGGAACACTTGTTGAAGAGGGAAGTGGAGCTGACAAATTGAATAAACTTATGAAAGATGTTGAGAAGAAATTTGACCTAGAAACATATGATCAAATGCAGGTACCCTACATTGGCACATCTTCAGCAGCCACTCTTCAACAAGATCTACAGGAAGATAGTCCATCAGTAGCAGCAGAACCCAAGGGTAAAGAAAAAGAACCTGTAGTTCAGGTCATTGAAACCTTGGTCATGGCAGAAAAACCACAGAGTTCCAAAGCACCAGAACCATCTCAGGCTTCTCCCACACCGGCAAAGCAAATCCAAATTCCAGAGATGCAAACTCCACTGAATGTGGAAATAGGGAAAAAGAGGCTAGCTCCAGATACCACACCTTCAAAAGGAGCCCCACAAGTTTATCAAGCTAAAAAACACAAGTCTGATCCACCTCCAGATATAGAAATTATAGATGAAGTATTCGATGATGGTAGGGAAGATAGTCAGCAAACAGGTACAGCAAGTGAAACAAACATAAGCCAGAAAGGGATACAAAAGCAATTAAGCACTGAAGTATCTTCTTTCAGACCGCCAAAGACAGATACTGGAGACATTAAAAGAACCTTCATTGATATCAAAACAAAGAATGATCCATTGAAAAGGAAGGTATACGATCAGTATATGAAAATGGCTCCTCATAATCAGCAAAGGCTGATGTCTGCATTTGATCTTTCACAAGGTAAAATGCTAATGAGCCACTTTAAAGCAAAAGTGCCAAAGCCAACTTCAGCAACATATTACATCAGAACAAATTTTGAAGTTTTAGCAAAAGATATCCATCCCCTGGATCAGATAGAGCTTCATAGGCAAACAGGGGAAATGGTTTATTCTACTCTCACTAACAAAGCCATGGCAGCTTTAACGCTGCAAGATTCCTTGAATAACACTTCTGCACAATTGAAGATTGAGAGGGCCTCTTCACAGGCCAAGGATAATAGAATAAAGTCTCTAGAAGAGATCATCATTGGTTTGGGTCACAATCCCAAAGACATTAAAGGTATTGAGGCATTGGTAAAAAAGAAAGAGGATGATATAACAGCACTCAGAAAACAGCTGAAACTACCTGCTTCGAGGCACCCTCAGACACAGGAAGTTATAAAAGGAAATTCACAGGAAGAAATGATGGAGTTGCTCTTAAATTTGACAGAGCGACTAAATGAAACAGAGAAGGAGTTGGAAAAAGCATTGCAGGAACAGGAAAATATCAAGCAGATTTCAACAACAGGTACTACAACTACAGGACAGCAGGAACAACCATCTCAGGTGAACATTTCTAATTTGAATTCTGGGGATTTAATTAAACAAATGGAGATTTTGCAGCTAAAGGTCACAGAACTCCAAGAAACAAAATTACAATTAACAAAATTGGAGGGAAAATATGACACATCCAAAAAGACAGCTGCTGACAACCTCAGGGAAATAAAAAGATTGGAGAAATTGGTTGAGGCTTTGCAAAAAGATCTTTCATTGGAAAATCCCCTAAACGAAATAAATGATATTCTTTGGTGCAACATCATTGAATTAATAAAGGGTATTTGGCCCTCAATTCAAGCTATTTTTGAGAAAAATGAGTTAGTCAAGATAGCACAAGAGGAAATAAATAGAACCAGACATGAGTTAAGAGGTAGGCCTGAGCAGGCCCAGCAGCTCATTCAATTTTTGAATTCCAGAACAAAACAACAACTTGCATTGTTAGGAATTGATGACAGGACAGGAGCAGTTTTGGAAGCAAAGAGAGTTTTCACCAAGAGGACTTTCATGCAAAATTTGGAAAGAAAGTGTACAGACATTTTGGTCGACATAAACAATTTCAGAGAAAAATTCCAAGCTCTACTAGATAGTGGGTTACCAAGTCCCATGCTCACAGAGGATCAAATAGTAGACTTGGAAACTTATGAGAAAAGAATCAAAGCTCATGCTAAAAATACAGCTATAGGTTCTACTAGTATAGATTCCGCTAGCTCATCAGAACCTGCATTACCAACTGGAAAAAGTATTTATGAAAAAGTGAGGAATCTATTTCATCTGGAGCATGAAATAAAATATCTATTTCCAAATGATCCCACTTTTTATAAACTGACTGAAGCAGATGAAACTTTGAGAAAGCTCAGAAGAACCATGATACCAGATGATCATTGGTGGAAGGAAATGCTGGAAGTTTTGTAAAAGTTGTTTTCAGGACGAAACTTTATTTTTACTATTGAGTAAATGGTTAAAACAGAGAAGCAGATGAAAGAGTATCAGATGAAAGGTCAAAGAGTATCCGTAAGAAGAAAGAGTATTCAACAAGTCAAAGGAATACCCAAAGGACAGCACAGAGCCCTATTTTAAGCACTTATCCTCAGCACGTCCATGAAGAAAGGAACAGCACATCAGCCGTTACTCATTATTCTATTTACGAGACCATGTGTCTCTTGTTTGTTTGTAAATATGCTTTAAGTCAGCCTGAATTATTGGCTAGGATAGAGTAAGATTGTTAGGATTATTTTTGTATAAATAAGCCCTCAAAGAGAGTGTTGAGGGTGGATTCTATTACTCTGCTGTAACACTGAGATTTTCGGAATAAAAGCTTTTGGAGAAATTTACTTGTGGCTTACTGGATGACGTTTTGAAGCACTGGACTTGTTGCAGGATTCATGTGTTGGACTACAGTTCAATAAGTTTTCCAACCCTTGTGTTTGAATTTTATATTAGTTTATACTATCATCATATCCGTTTCTAAATAATTCACATAAAGGATTAAAACAGAATTTGCTTAATTGTACTCTGTTTTCAAATGTGATTATTTTTAATGTTTTCTTCTGGATTAGTTATAAGCATGAATTCTTAATTGCTCATGTTTTTCTGATTTAAACCTTGTTGATTACTGTAACAAAGAACCCTTCATTGCTCTTTGCTTGTAGTCATTTCTCTTCTTTCTCTTGAACATGGTGTAAGATTCTTAGTTGCCTTTCATCCCTTCAAGATCATCCCATCCACTTTAAATTTTAAGGATTGTTCTCTGTCTAGCTATCTTGCCCTGTAATACCATCTTGTGCGTAGAATAGAAATCCAGTAAAGCCATCCTTTGACTCCATAGCCCAATGGACCGAAAGCTCTCAACCTTGCCCTTAGTTTGTGGATTCCACCATTTTCCCAAAACAAACTCTTGAATCTATAACTAGCCTAAAACCTTCCAAGAACAAAGATAAATCATAAAGAGAGAGTCCTCTCTGGATGCAGATTGGCTAGATTCTGCATCTAAAAGGTTGGTTTGTGGTTACCTCGGGTATACTTTCCTCTTACACAACTTCTAGGAAAACCTGAGTGATAACATAGTGGCGACCATACTGGGGACCTGAATCATTTTATTGATATTACTGTTTGATTTATAAGCTATAGACAGAGTCTGAAGAACAGCCAGGTAGCCTTTGAAATTGCTTTTGCTCTGCAAATGCAAAAGTAAATAAATGCTGTTTCAGTCTATCTCTGATTTAGCTTATATGTTGAATCTTAGTTTCAAATTTTTCAATCAGAGTCTCTAGTTCAAACAGATCTTTGAGGAAATCTTATCACATATCATTATTTCTTAAAGAATTTGTAGAAGTTGTTTTTACTTTTCAATTAAAACCCAAAAATCCAAAAACACATAAACTAAGAAAACTGGCTTCAGAAAGGATTCGACATACTAGGTCAAACCCTGACCCCAATCCACCACCCATATTTGAAAATCCTAATCTGATTCCTAGAGTTCTTAGAAGACAAGGAAGTCAAGAAAGTTCTGAAAGAGGAAGTCAGGAAAGTACAGGTAGTTCTAGACCACTCTCTAGATCTGCGTCTTGTCCTGTGAAAATTATTTATATTGATGACATTCCTTTTGATGCACGATTTGAAACATCTTTGTTTGTGAATTTTTCTGAGACTGAATTATCTAGATTAATTCCAGATCCTTTATTCATTGAAGAGTTACAATACCGATTTGTTTCACATCATCTTGACAAAGAATTTCATAACTCCCTTCAGTCTGAGCAAACCTTTGAAGAAAGCTCAAACATTTCTGTGATAACTGAAGCATCTCCTAGCTCAGTCACTTTCCAAACACCTGTTAGACCTCCATCTCCTCCTGTTAGACCTCCATCTCCTCCCGTGAGACCACCTTCTCCTCCTACTAGACCGGCTACTCCTGTCACTTCACTTTATCTTCCAATGGCTAATCGATATGCCCCTTTACAGTTACCAGCCAACCCTCCAGCTTTACCACAAGACTACCAAAGTAAGATCACACCTTTTGACGGATCAGGAACCTACACAGCTCAACAACACACAAAAAGAATGACAGATTACTTTGAGTTTTATGAGATTGATACTGATAATATCCGTATGAGAATTTTTGTACAGAGTCTTACTGGAGAAGTTAGAACTTGGTTTAGGGCTCTCACCCCGAACAGTATTGCTGATCTAGAAGCTTTGTATAGGGCATTTTTGAACATATGGGAGAAAAAGAAGGATCCTCTCCAGATCCTTTCAGAATTTGAAAAATTAAGAAGAAGACCAAATGAAACCGTACAAGATTACATCATAAGATTCAATGAATCATATAATGCAGTTCCTCTAAACCTAAGGCCCCCACCTAATAACGTGTTGGTCAAATTTCCAGATGGTTTTGACTCCGATATAGCTTATTCCCTTAGGGAAAGAGCTCCTCAAACACTAGAGGAAATGCAAAGCATAGTGGTGAGCGTAGAAGCAAATTTGATAGAAAAACGAGCCAGAGCTAGGGCAGAGAGAAGAATGCCTATGAATGAAGAACCTTCAGCTTTTGAAAAGAAGCTGGATGTAATCATTAAAGGTATGGAAAGATTAGGTGACAGAGTGGAAACCATTGAAAGAAAGTCTTCTACTGATAACCAGAATGTTGCAAGAAACCCAAACTTTAGGAGGAATCTGAACCAAAACATTGGAAAGAATGTCCTTGATCAAAACATTAGACCACCTTTCCAAGAAAACTTTGTTGAAGGTTCAACCTCAGAAGAACCTACAGAAGACGTAGAAATAAACAATGTCAATGAGGACAAAGATGAACCAGAAGTTTTCCTATCCCAGGATGATCAAGAGAATCATATCCTTGAAACATTCCAAACTCATTCAGGTGAGACTTTTGATTTCAAAGAAGGCTATGGCTTAAATAATCTCGAGGTTCATAAGCATTCAATTTAAAGTAGACGGATAGATGTGCGAGAGAAAAATAAACGAAGGAAACCACCAAACAAAATGTCAAGGTAAACAAAGCAACCACACATGCAAAACATTCCCCCTGTATAAAACATTCCCCAAATACAAATTTTGTCTAGGATAACTCCCAATTCTTCAAATCCAATAATTGAAGATGTCTCTGACAACCAACCAAATAAAAAACGACAGTCTAATACATCTCCTCTTGTAGGAAATGTAGAAGAAACAGTAGAAGTTAGTCCAGAAACATCTTCAAAACAAAACTTAATTCATGAAAAAGAGAAAAACATTGAAGACTCAAAAAACAGAGAGAATCCAACTGTGCAAAACACTAAAACTCAAACAGAAAAACCTTTTAATCTAGAGGCTAAAATAGGCAAACTCAAGATAGCTGTTCCTTTATCAGAATTGGCTAAACATGATGTCTATAGGAGTCAGATTACCAAGTCCCTAAAAATTAACATTACTGGATTGGATGATTCAGTAAACATCCTTGATGATCAACCCAAACTTCTTTTTGGCCCCGAGGTTAATGGCAAGCCAGAAAGTGGAGGAACCCCTCCATTTTATGTAAGCTTGAATGTTCATGACAAGATACTCCATAATGCAATGCTTGATTCTGGAGCATCTCACAATTTGATGCCAAAAGCATTAATGGAAAGACTGAATCTAGATATTACCAGACCGTACAAAGATTTGTTTTCATTCGATTCAAGTCAGGTAAAATGTTTAGGTTTGATTAAAGATCTGTATATACTTATACTTTGATCCAATACCTCCAATACCTGTAAATCGTTTAATAATTACAATGATTAACAATTATTCCACCCAAATATGGTATGTTATTGTCTAGGTCTTGGGGTGCTAAACTTGGAGGATCTATTCAATTAGATATGTATTATGCAACTATTTCAGTATTTGGTCAGCCTAAAAGATTATATAGAGAAACTTTGATGAAGTACTTAGTGAGTAGCCATGAGAAGCCTGAAAACTTCCCTGTTTATTCTGTACATTCTGACATGGATTCTTTTATTTTATATAATGCTGAGTCAGATCTTCCTACTGAAATAGAAGCTCCAGAAATGGAAATCATAAACAAAACCACTGTTAAAATTGAAGAAATCTCTGAAAACAAAGAAACACCAGATAACCAAGAAATACCTGAAAAAACTAAACAACTAGCTCCTGTCAAAAAATACGTTAAAACAATTGATGAAGATTATGAACATGAAATTCTATGGCATTTAGAGTTTGATGGCTCAGTAAACAGACTAGGGGCAGGAGCTGGGATTTGGTTACACAATGTGGAGAACAATCATGCAGAGGGTCACACTTATAGGTTAAATTTCAAATGCACTAACAACATGGCAGAGTATGAAGCTCTTTTATTAGGGCTTAAACATGTCAAGAAGTTAGGAGGCATTAGGGTATCAATCATAGGTGACTCTGAACTAATCATCCAACAGATTAAAGGAGAATGCGCAACAAAGGACATGAGACTGAAACAATACCGAGAGACAGTTGTAGAGATTCTCAACACATTTCTACAAGCCCAACTTGCCAAAATTCCCAGGAAACAAAACTTGCATGCTCACAGTTTAGCAATGTTTGCTAGTACATGCAAGTTGCCTTTTGATCCTAATCATCAGTTTTCAGCTGAGATAAGGCACAGGCCTGCAATACCAGACAATCTTTTGAATTGGCAAGTATTTGTGAATAACAATCAAATCAATAATTTTTTGACACTTCAGAATGAGTTTTCTAACTGTAATATAGATGAAGATATAACTATTGATGAATTTGATCAAGAAAAAGAACAAAAAATAGAAATTTCAAGAGAAAATGTAATTCATATGCTGCATCCAACCACATTCACTGAAAAAGACATGCGAAATTTGAAACAAATGGAATTTGATGAGATCATAGATGAAACAGAAATCATCAATTTGAAAGATAATCAATTACCCAAAGGATTAACTCCTTTGGAAGATCTGTTTGACTCAAATGATATTCCATTCAAACCTAAAATGGAACCTGTAAAGGCTGATATGGAAGATTGTAACTTAGGGACCCCAGAAAATCCAAAAATGGTCAAGTTGTCCAAATCTCTCCCAAAAGATCAGAAGGTTAAATATGTTGAATTGTTAAAAGAATTCCAGGATGTCTTTGCCTGGAGTTATGAAGACCTCAAATCTGATGATACATCTATTATTCAACACACTATACCTTTGAAACCTGACCAGAAACCATTTAAACAAAAGCTTAGGAGAATAAATCCTGTTTTATTACCTTCAATTGAAAAAGAGATCAAAAGGATGTTTGAAGCAGGGATTATAGTTCCTATCAGATTCTCAGAATGGGTTTCTAACCTGGTACCAACAAGGAAAAAGACAGGAGAAATTAGACTGTGTCGACTTAAGAAATTTGAATAAAGCCTCTTTAAAAGACAACTATCCTCTGCCGAAAATGGATCACATTCTGCAAAGGGTAGTAGGATCTTCAAGAATATCACTACTGGATGGATTTTCAGGATATAACCAGATTCTGGTTCATCCTGATGATCTCAGGATAAAACAGCATTTACCACACCATGGGGTACGTTTAAATATGTCAAAATGCCATTTGGACTCAAGAATGCAGGAGCTACCTTTCAAAGAGCGATGGACATTGCTTTTGCTAAAGAGATACATGATTTTCTGGTTATTTACTTAGATGATTTGACTGTTTTTTCTAAAACAGATCTAGAACATTTAGATCACCTAAGGCAAGTATTTATAAAGTGCAGAAAATATGGAATTTATTTAAACCCTAAGAAGTCATTGTTTGGTTTGGAAGAAGGAAAGCTTTTAGGGCATATCATTTCTAAAGATGGCATTAGGATTGATCCAGAAAGAATTCAAGCAATTTTGCAAATACCCCGCCCCAGAAACATAAAATAATTGCAAGCATTTATAGGAAAAATCAACTTCTTGAGAAGATTTATTTCTAGTCTAGCAGAGTTACTTAGATTACTGACTAACATGTTGAGGAAAGATTCAAGCATTGACTGGACTGTAGAAGCCAAACAATCATTCGAGGAAATTAAAATGACTTTAACAAGGACACCAGTTCTGACCAGTCCTAAATTTGATAGAGACTTTATTATTTTTTCATTTGCTTCTGAACATACTGTTGCAGCTGTTTTACTTCAAAAAGATGACCAAGGGTGTGAAAAGCCAATAGCATTTTTTAGTAAAGCACTGAGGGATGCACCTCTAAAGTACAATATTATGGAAAAACAGGATTTTTCATTGGTAAAAGCAATCAAAGATTTCAGAGTTTACATATTATATTCTCATGTGATAGCATATGTGCCTAATGCAGTAGTTAAAGATATTTTGACTCAAGATGGCATTGAGGGTAAACCAGGTAAGTGGATAGCTACCATTTTAGAATATGATATTGATATTAAACCAACCAAACTGATAAAAGGCCAAGGTTTAGCACAACTTATGACAAAAACCAATTGCCAAGCCTTAGATATCAATGAACTGGATAACGAGCAGGAGATGGCGACTCCTCAGATCAGTCAAGCTTTCTTAGATTCACCCTGGTATACTGATATAATTCATGTTCTATTAAACCTGCAAGCTCCTCCAGGGTTGTCCAGAACCAAGCAAAGATTTTTAAAAATGACATCTTTGAAATATTGTATTTTAGATAGCACTTTATTTTGGAAAAATCATGAAGGAATTTTGTTGAATTGTCTCTTAAAAGGTGAAGCTGATAAAGTGCTTAATGAATTTCATGCAGGGGATTGTGGAGGACATCTCTACTGGAAATCTACTGCAGACAAGATCTTAAGGGCTGGCTTTTACTGGCCAACATTATTTTCTGATGTAAAGAAATTTGTAACAAGTTGTTACAAATGTCAGATATTTGAGGGTAAAAGAAAGTTGTTACCTCTACCTTTAAAACCAGTTTCCACAGAAAGACCCTTTCAACAATGGGGATTAGATTTTATTGGAGAAATTCACCCCCTGTCTTCAGGGCAACATAGATGGATTTTAACTGCTACAGACTATTTCACCAAATGGATTGAAGCCATCCCATGTAGACAGTCCAATGATTCTGTAATCATAGGGTTTCTTGAAACCAACATACTTTCAAGATTTGGATGTCCAGAAAATATTATAACAGACAATGCTGCTGCATTTAAATCAAAGAAAATGATTAGTTTCTGCCATAAATATCATATTACTTTAGGCCATTCCACAGCCTATTACCCCGAGGGTAATGGACTAGCAGAATCCTCCAATAAGAGTTTGATCAATATCATTAAGAAATTGTTGGAGGAAAATAAAAAGAACTGGCATAAGAAACTGACCTATGCATTATGGGCAGACAGACTTACAACCAAGAAATCCATTGGGACTAGTCCATATGGGTTAGTTTATGGTCTGGAAGCAAGATTCCCATCATCTTTAGGAATCCCTGTCATGAAATTACTTCAGGAGGCTCAAGTGGAGCCAAATGACATTCAAAGAAGAATTAATCAAGCAATCCACCTGCAACAAACCAGAGAAGAGGTATACCAAAGATCACAAGTCTTACAGGAAAAGCTAAAGAAAATGTTTGATAAAAGGACTAAAGTAGAGGATTTTCAGTTAGGGGACAAGGTCCTAAGATGGGATTCTAGAAGAGAAGAAAAAGGAAAACATGGAAAGTTTGACTTCTTGTGGAAAGGGCCTTATATCATTCATGCCTTGCAGGGAAACAACACTTACTTTTTGAAGGACTTGGACAATTCAGAAGTTGAAGAAGGACCAGTCAATGGTCGAATGCTCAAGCATTATGTTGATCCAATTTACTAGAATGTTTTAATGTTTCTAACTTGTACATAATATATTGTTTTCTTGTTTTATTTTTGTTAATGCAGTTTGGATTGGATGGTGACTTCTTGGAATTGAAGCCTGGAGTGAAGGCCCTAAGTTCCAAAAGTTTCACTATCATATGTAAAATAAAGCTACCAGAAAGAGGAAGATTTCATACTTTCAGTTTGAAGACATTTTGAGGCATCTGACCTGTTGTTCTTGACTTTCCACAAGGAAAAGCCATCCCCAAGTGGAGCCAGTGTTAGCCTCCTATATCAATAGGTTTCATCTTTCATGATTGTCTTGATGGAAGTGTGGAATATGTTCAAACCTTCTTACTTGAGCAAAGGTGTTCCATATTCTTAAAAAACCAAAAATCAAAAAATTTAAAAAATGTAAAGAGGGTAAACCCTAAAAGAAAGATCAAAGGGTAAAAAGAATAAAATGGTCAAAAAAGAGAAAGAAATGAACCCCCAGCAAAAAAATAGACCAAGGAAAGTGTGCAAATCCAAATGCCACTACTTTTTACTCTGTTGTAATAAATCAATTGTGTCTTGACTTGTGGCTTTTTTAGTGTGGAATAAGTCAAAGGGTCTGACTGGCAAATCATGTTTTCAATTTTATGTTGTAGATTAGAGAATAAATATCTAGCCAAACAGTTTAATCTTGGCAGATAAGTAGCTAGGTAGAGTGAATAAAGGTGCTCAACAGTTTAATCTGAGCCCTTGGATGTAATAAGGGTAGAAATAGATAGATTCATCATGTAAAAAGAAAAGATTGATCAGGGTTTGCAAGTCTAAATGCACCCTAATAAAAAAGACAAAATGGTAGTGTTAAGTAGATAGGGTAGGTAGATGGTGCTGCAAAATGTTATCTGATGAATGGTGCTGCTACATGTTAGTTAATCATTTACTTTCATCAAAAGTACTGAAGCAGAAAATACACTGGAAAATCACAGCAAGCAAAGTCAAATTCATTAACCTCCCCATCATTTTTCCCCCTCAAGAGTTTTACTAATTTCCCCCAAAAGTACTAAGGTAATTGGAGATCAAAGGGGCTCAAGGCATTTCCTTGACTTCTGGAGGGACCGGACCCTCGGCCTAATGATCAAAAAGACCTAAGCACTTGAAATAATCCATCATTGTTATCTTCCATCTTTAACTTTTTCAAAAGTAAAATTCTATTTTACTTAGGAAACTGATGCAACATTCCATAAAATTCCTCAAAACAACTTGTTATTCTAAGTTAAGTGTTGAAGATAAAATGTTGCAATTTACTTCATAAGTTATCACTTTCTTAGATGTACAAAGATGTTTTGATTTTCCTTGTCCTTTTTCATATTAACATTTGATTTTACTATATTAAATCCCCAGTGAAATCCCTTTTCCTAAGTATATAACTCCCTTTTCTAATAAATATCCCCAAAACCCTTTATTATAATGTTTTACCAAAGTATATATTCCCGCACATTGAAAATAAAACCACGCTTTATAAACCCTTTGGTGAAATATATCGTTATACCATTAATCCCCGCCCTATGGTGAATTAGTTATGTATTGATTAATTTACCATATAATAAAAATATATATAAAAAAAAGCGTTAGACATGCAATATGTGTGTTTAACACCAAAACACGAATAAAAATTCGATGGAGTCTTGCGCCACCGTGGTTCGTCCACGTGGCATTCCTCTTAAGCCAACTCCGCCGCGACCCTTTACTTTTGCGTATGGGATTAATTAGTTATTTGAACTAATTAACAGCCTTTCACTTACCAATCGAAATCCTCCCGGGGCGATTAAATAAAAGTTAAACGCATTTAAATCCCGCCGGACCCACTTTTCAATCCCCCGCATGTTTCCCATTCCTTCAGCCGTCGGATCATCCATCCGTTGATCAACGGTCATGATCAATCCCGCTGCCCATCCCGTGTGAGTTCTTTAACCAGCGGGGAATGGGTGGTTTTGACTAGTCAGACCATCCACGTGGCGTTAAAACTATGGAATCGCTCCCCCCGCGACTTTTACCGCCCTCGTCCATAAGCGGTGCGGGCTTACCGCTTACCACTTACCGCATACCGCCGGCCCCACTTCCCTACGTCACCCCGTACGTCAATGACGTCATCACCTCGAAAAAAACAAAAACCCTTTTGACTTGTAAATAAGCCATTTTTCGTGTTTTTTCAGTTATTTTTAGTTTCTGAAAGCAACAGAGCTCCCGCTGCAATTTTCAAATTTCACTACAAATACACCAATTTACTCCGAAATTCCGCTGCGCCCGTGTTGAAGAACGTCCCCGCCATTGCTCATTACCTGTTAAAGAACCAGTTTCCATCTAAAAACAGGTATTTATCATTTCGCGCCCCGACTGTAAGTCAAGCTTAGTTTCCTTTGATTTTTCTCTGAAAAAGTGGTTAAAAATCCTCTCTGAGTCCTCATTGAAGATTTAAAACCTGTGAATTTGCTTCCCAAACCTGCGAATTGTTCCAATTTCCTCTTTGTCAGATATCCCGCCCGGTCTGCAAGAAAAAACGAAAACCTCCATTTTGAATCCACAAGAACCAAAATGGAGGTCCCGACAGCTCTAAATATCACTCCATTGAATGCTCCTCACCGAGATTTGGACTATTTACCTCTAATAGATGAAGATTTCCAAATTAAAGACCTGCATTTTGATGAAAGTCCCCGTTTGAGCTTCTGTCGCTGCAGAGACGAACACTCAAAGGGGAAAGATCTTATAGGATTGTGGGAATCCAATCTCCCAAGGTATTTTATTCCTACAGTCCACATTTTCCCTGAAATCATTCATTACTGTCATGCAAACTATGATCCCGCACAAAGAGCTTTATTAGCTCCTGATCAAAGTGTTCTGTTCCCTATCACACCTCAGTCTATTAATGCTATGTTACACTTTGAGCCAGAGCAAGAATTAGCACCTTTATCCATGGAAGGGTTGATTGAGAAAACCAGACAATTAACCCCAGAGAAATTAAAAGCAATGTGTCAGTATTTCATGTTACCTGAGCATCAGGCAAAAGGGACTCCCCCCTATGGTTTTTACTTTTTTAATACATTGGGAAGGCTTATTGTGAATGTAATATCTTTTGTTTTAGGATTCAATACCAGTGAGTATGTAGATGAGATAACTATGGCTTTGCTATCCATCTTTACCCCTGGGAAGCCTCCTGAGATTAAGTATGATTATGCTTCCTTCATTGCCAACAAAATCCATGATCAATTTTTAAGGCTAGATACTGAAAAGGTTTTTAAGTACTCCTCAGTTATCTATCATCTCATGATCTTTTATCAATCAGACAGATTCCCTTTCCCTGTTCAGAAACTTGATGCTAAAAGTAATCCCAGGTCTGTTATTTTTTGGTCCCCCATCATTCATTTGTCCTCTGACTCTCCCTACTCTTATTCAGAATTCATTGATCAGTTTGTACATCCTGCTACAACTTTGTTAACAGGAGTTTCTCCCCCCAGGCTTAGTACCGAAATTAGAAATACCTTGCAATTGTCAAAGAGTTATAAAGTTGGGGATTGGTACTTATACCAAAACCATACAGTCATCAGGATTTATGGATGTGAATTACATCCATTCAAGTTACCCAGATATGTACCAATGAGAATTTTTGCTTTGGAATACTTTAGGCAGATGAATAACTCAGATGTAATCCATTTCTGCAATGTAAAGAAGAAAGCACAGTTAAGGATCAAAAGCCAGTTAGGTCCTTTCATTTGCAATTCTAGAGAAGCTGAGAGAGATGCAGAACTTATATTAGAGAGAAAATTCCAGACATCTTTCCGTTGGGTCACTTATGACCCCTTTGGTTTCATTTGTGAAAGAAGGTTAAAAAATAAGTCATCTCCTTATATACATCACAGAATTCCTGACATAGAACAGTATGCAAATCAAGATGAATGGGTTAAAGGAACACTTGTTGAAGAGGGAAGTGGAGCTGACAAATTGAATAAACTTATGAAAAATGTTGAGAAGAAATTTGACCTAGAAACATATGATCAAATGCAGGTACCCTACATTGGCACATCTTCAGCAGCCACTCTACAACAAGCTCTACAGGAAGATAGTCCATCAGTAGCAGCAGAGCCCAAGGGTAAAGGAAAAGAACCTATAGTTCAGGTCATTGAAACCCTGGTCATGGCAGAAAAATCACAGAGTTCCAAAGCATCAGAACCATCTCAGACTTCTCACACACCGGCAAAGCAAATCCAAGTTCCAGAGATGCAAACTCCACTGAATGTGGAAATAGGGAAAAAGAGGCTAGCTCCAGATACCACACCTTCAAAAGGAGCCCCACAAGTTTATCAAGCTAAAAACACAAGTCTGATCCAACTCCAGATGTAGAAATTATAGATGAAGTATTTGATGATGGTAGGGAAGATAGTCAGCAAACAGGCACAGCAAGTGAAACAAACATAAGCTAGAAAGGGATACAAAAGCAATTAAGCACTGAAGTATCTTCTTTCAGACCGCCAAAGACAGATACTGGAGACATTAAGAAAACCTTCATTAATATCAAAACAAAGAATGAACCATTGAAAATGAAGGTATACGATCAGTAT
This sequence comes from Pinus albicaulis, assembly GCA_034641835.2. Taxonomy (NCBI): domain Eukaryota; kingdom Viridiplantae; phylum Streptophyta; class Pinopsida; order Pinales; family Pinaceae; genus Pinus; species Pinus albicaulis. Next base: position 672,601,098 of record CM076584.1, on the reverse strand, counting down.
ATGAAGATGGCTCCTCATAATCAGCAAAGGCTGATGTCTGCATTTGATCTTTCACAAGGTAAATGCTAATGAGCCACTTTAAAGCAAAGGTGCCAAAGCCAACTTCAGCAACAGATTACATCAGAACAAATTTTGAAGTTTTAGCAAAAGATATCCATCCCCTGGATCAGATAGAGCTTCATAGACAAACAGGGGAAATGGTTTATTCTACTCTCACCAACAAAGCTATGGCAGCTTTAACGCTACAAGATTCCTTGAATAATACTACTGCACAATTGAAGATTGAGAGGGCCTCCTCACAGGCCAAGGACAATAGAATAAAGTCGCTAGAAGAGATCATCATTGGTTTGGGTCACAATCCCAAAAACATTAAAGGTATTGAGGCATTGGTAAAAAAGAAAGAGGATGATATAGCTGCACTCAGAAAACAGCTGAAACTACCAGCCTCGAGGCACCCTCAGACACAGGAAGTTATAAAAGGAAATTCACAGGAAGAAATGATGGAGTTGCTCTTGAATATGACAGAGCGACTAAATGAAACAGAAAAAGAGTTGGAAAAAGCATTGCAGGAACAGGAAATTATCAAGCAGACTTCAACAACAGGTACTACAACTACAGGACAGCAGGAACAACCATCTCAGGTAAACATTTCTAATTTGAATTCTGAGGATTTAATTAAACAGATGGAAAGTTTGCAGCTAAAGGTCACAGAACTCCAAGAAACAAAATTACAATTAACAAAATTGGAGGGAAAATATGACACATCCAAAAAGACAGCTGCTGACAACCTCAGGGAAATAAAAAGATTGGAAAAATTGGTTGAGGCTTTGCAAAAAGATCTTTCACTGGAAAAGCCTCTGAACGAAATAAATGATATTCTTTGGTGAAACATCATTGAATTAATAAGAGGTATTTGGCCCTCCATTCAAGCTATTTTTGAGCAAAATGAGTTAGTCAAGATAGCACAAGAAGAAATAAATAAAACTAGACATGAATTAAGAGGCAAGCCGGAGCAGGCCCAGCAGCTCATTCAATTTTTGAATTCGAGAACAAAACAACAGCTTGCATTGTTAGGAATTGATGACAAAACAGGTGCAGTTTTGGAAGCAAAGAGAGTTTTCACCAAGAGGACTTTCATGCAAAATCTAGAAAGAAAGTGTATTGACATTTTGGTTGATATCAACGTTTTCAGAGAGAAGTTTCAAGCTTTGCTGGACAGTGAATTGCCAAGTCCCATGCTCACAGAGGATCAAATAGTAGACTTGGAAACCTATGAGAAAAGAATAAAAGCTCATGCTGAAAATACAGCTATAGGTTCTACTAGCTCATCAGAACCTGCATTACCAACTGGGAAAAGTATTTATGAAAAAGTGAGGAATCTATTTCATCTGGAGCATGAAATAAAGTATCTATTTCCGAACGAGCCCACTTTTTATAAACTTACCGAAGCAGATGAAACTTTAAGGAAACTCAGAAGAACAATGATACCAGATGATCAATGGTGGAAGGAAATGCTGGAAGTTTTGTAAAAGTTGTTTTCAGGATGAGATTTTATCTTTACTATCAAGTAAATGGTAAAAACAGAAAAGCAGATGAAAGAGTATCAGATGAAAGGTTAAAGAGTATCCGTAAGAAGAAAGAGTATTCGATAAGCCAAAGAAATACGCAAAGGACAGCACAGATTCCTATTTTAAGCACTTATCTTTAGCATGTCCATGAAAAAAGGAACAGCACATCAGCCGTTACCCATTATTCTATTTACGAGACCATGTATCTCTTGTTGTTTGTAAATATGCTTTAAGTCAGCCTGGATGATTGGCTAGGATAGCGTAAGATTGTTAGGATTATTTTGTGTATAAATAAACCCTCAAAGAGAGTGTTGAGGGTGGATTCTATTACTCTGCTGTAACATTGAGATTCTCGGAATAAAAGCTTTTGGAGAAATTTACTTGTGGCTTGCTGGATGACGATTTAAAGCACTGGACTTGTTGCAGGATTCATGTGTTGGACTACAGTTCAATAAGTGTTTCTACCCTTTGTCTTAAATTTTATATTAGTTTATCATATCATCATATCCATTTCTGAATAATTTACATAAAGGATTGAAACATAATTTGCTTAATTGTACTCTGTTTTCAAATGTTATTATTCTTAATGTTTTCTTCTAAATTAGTTATAAGCATGAATTCTTAAATGCTCCTGCTTCGCTAATTTAATCATTGTTGATTACTATAACAAAGAATCCTTCATTGCTCTTTGCTTGTAGTCATTTCTCTTCTTTCTCTTGAACATGGTGAAAGATTCTTAGCTGCCTTTCATCCCTTCAAGATCATCCCATCCACTTTAAATTTTAAGGATTGTTCTCTGTCTAACTATCTTGCCCTGTAATACCATCTTGTGCTTAGAATAGAAATCCAGTAAAGCCATCCTTTGACTCCATAGCCCAATGGACTGAAAACTCTCAACCTTGCCCTTAGTTTGTAGATTCCACCAATTTCCAAACAAACCCTTGAAACTATAACTAGCCTAAAACCTTTCAAGAACAAAGATAAATCATAAAGAGAGAGCCCTCTCTGGATGCAGATTGGCTAGATTCTGCATCTAAAAGATTGGTTTGTGGTTACCTCGGGTATAATTTCCTCTTACGCAACTTCTAGGAAAACCTGAGTGATAACATAACCAACATAAATATCAAAGATATAACAACCATATAAGCCACATATAAGAAAATATTTTTACCCATAAAATAACAAGAAGAAATATCTCGTATTGATGATTGCCTAGGATGACCAAGTATGGGACTTCCACGAACCACCTGACCACAGACTAGGTTGAACCAAATATTTCTTTCATCCAATCACCCTTCTGCCATATTCCAAGTATGAATGTGGTATCTCATAAGAAAATGAATCAAAACCAAACTAGGGCTTTTAGAGGCCAAATCACCTCAACCCTAAACTAGTGATTCCATATCATGGTTGGACATCACTAACCATCACCAGATTGTTCTTTACCCAAGCTATCCAAGGCTCCAGATCATTTGTTCCAACCAGAGCTTCTAGGACTAGTAACTCAACCCATAAATGTTGTCGGGCTTCCATAGATGTTTTCTAACCAAGGCTTCCAAGACAAGTAGCTCAACCCACCAAGGGATTTTAGAGGCTTTTTCCAACCAAGGCTTCCAAGACTAGTAACTCAACCCAAGATGTCAGGGCTTCTAGAGCATTTGACCAACCAAGGCTTCTAGGAACTAATAACTCAACCCATAACCAAAGGCATGAGAAAACCAAACAGAAAACACAATTAAAACGCCCAACGCCATGGCTATCTAGGAAATGGAAAGGCTAGGAAAAAATATTGTCAATCCAACAATCCTCCATGCAAATGAAATATTATAACCAAATAACCACATACATATTCCATACATGCCAAAACTAGTAAGAGAACCATACATGAAATTTTGTATCTGCAAGAAAAATCCACTGTATTTTCTGATCTCGTTGTCCTCCTGCGCTTTCGTGCTTTTCATTTTCCTTCTTGATCCAAAACCCATGTATGCCAAACTCCTCCAAGAGTGCTCCAAGAAAACTATGAATTTCCAAGAGTATGAGGGAGATAGAATAGAATGAGAGCTCCAAAACTAAATTGAAAAAAAATTGTGCGAAAGCTACCAACTGATCTTGAGAAGTATTTTTATCAATGAGGCCTCTAATTTCTTCATTTTCCCACTATTTCCCTTCATTTTATTCCTCACATGAAACTTGTGACCTTTCACCTCCCATTTCTCCTATTTTCCATTATTTTCATTTAAATAAAATGTCTAAATACCTCACACTTTTCCAAAGCCTTTCTAATTGCCTTTGCCAATTTCCATAGCCATTAATAGACCAAAATGAAAAAACATTAGGATTTTTTCACCCAACATTCATCTTGGAATACTTGTCCCATGACCAAGGTCTTATTTTAATTTTATTAACTTTTACATGGATTTTTGACCAAGGATGTTACAACTTGTTTCTACAGTGGTAGCTTCAACCTTCAATTCTTCATCAAACATGACATTTTCCATATTTCCACAATCAATTCTAGTTTCAAAAAATAGACCACAAATTTCTTAAACATAATTTTCATCTACTTTTTGGTGATATATCTCAGTATGCATATGCTCATTAATAATTTCAACTTCACCAAATTCATCATTGTAAGTTAACCTCTACAAACCATTACCTCATATGAAAATATGTCTTTATTATTCTCAAAATTTAATCCCTCAAACTCTGATGCAAAGAGGTCATCAACTAAAATAATACCAACTAAGGCACACATGTTATTCACTTCTTTATTGGAAGCTTCACCATCATCAACAAGGTCTATTATTAGATTCACCAATTCACAAATCACTTTTCAATAACCATCCACATGTGTCTCACCATAGTAGGATTCACCACCGTCTTCACCATCCATGTTACAGTGGGGTTCTAAAGAATCTATATGTTCTTACTCTACTTCACATGTAAAGGCTTAAACTTCTCACTCTACAATATTTTTAGTGTCTTCTTCATCCAATTGGATGTCTGCATGATGGGTTTCACTTTTATAGTCTTTATGGACATCGTCAACATTTGAGTAGGATTCTCCAAGTTCTGTTTTGCTCCTAGATTCTTGCTCATTTACTCTCAGACCTACAATTGACTTTCTATTTATTATTCAGCAGACTGTAACATAATTTTTTGCTTTATGTCACTTTCCTTTATACCAAATTCTACTTCAAGGGTCTTCCATGCTTCCTAGGAAGATGCAACTTTTCCTACCATGCACAAGGAATTTCTCATCCAATGAATGTTTTATAAGATCCAATAATAAGGTATCATATACTTCATAATATGGGTTATTAGACCGATGCTCAATCAACTATTTACATCGAAGAAATTTTTTCATTTTGACAGGTCCCAAAATTGATTTTTTTACCAATAAATTGAGGAAGTGTTACCAGATTTAACCTAATACATTCATCCTTGATTTTTTCTACTTCTTCTACTTGTATTTTATATGCCTCGACTATGGCAAGAACCTCTATGAGCTCTTCAAAATAATTTGGCTCTTCCTTTCGATTTCTTTTCTTGGTTTTCTTCAGTTTTACTTTGTGCAACTTTGTGACCCATGCCTGTCATATTTCTTTTATATTCTACCTTATTTCATTATTGTGTCAGCCTTATAGAAATTAAAATCACATACACTTGATTATATTTAAAACTAAACATTTTAACCTTCACTTTAATAGTGGCTCCCAACAACTACTAGCAACTTTGATAAGATCTTCTATGCAAATCCTTATGGAGGCTCATGGCTACAACTTATGGTGGAGACTCATTCCTTGGCCAGTGGTTGTGGCTCTTTCCTCTTGATATGGTGGTGGATTTATAGGTTACTCACCTTAATATCTTAGTAGTTGTGTTGACAAAGTCTCAACGATCTACTTATGGACCAATGGATGCAAACTTTGATTTGTAGACTAATCACAATAGCCATGGCTCTTAGTGGAAGTAGCTCATGACCTTCTTAACTCCTTTGGTTCTTTGAAACCTTGATAAAACTTTCTATGATACCAATTGTTATTTAGAGGCAAAGATAAACATGCAAACACAAGACAAATAAGTACACAAGCTTATGCTTGAATAAAGAAGTTCTATTCATTAATTATTCTCTCATATACATCCATGAGTTGCTGTTATTATGTCTTCTTACTTCACATTACAATGACCCAACCATGAGTATATAAGAATTAAACTTTCTAAATATGGATTCATGCAAACTCCAACTTTATTCTCCTCATGCAAAATATGACTTGCCGCTTAAAATAAACTTTTCTAACTTCACTTTAACATAAATCAAGATTTTTATTTTCCTTCACTTAGATTTTCTTGACAAGACATTAAATTTTTAACTTTGACTCATGTGAATTCTAATATTAGACTTAACTTGATTTCCTTCACTTAACTTAACTCTTTATACATTGCATGCATACAAGAGTACTTACTATTTCTATTAAGTGAAATAGTTTTGATCTATGACATAGTTGTGATTGATGGCAATAAATCAAATAGGAAATTTGGTGATAGGATTGTATGAATTGTGTGCTATTATAATTTAAATTTCTATATGAGACTAGAGTTCACTTGATTGTAACAAATTTGAATATTTGACAACTACTAGTCCAGTTAGGTTGTCTATTCTATAAGATTACTTTCATTCATATCATTTGCATATTGTTTATGGTAAGGCATAATTGTATGGAATGATTATCTACATACTTCAATAAGTGTTAAAATTATTAATTTTAATAATAGTGAAATATAAAAATCGAGGTGTGGTGTGAAATCACATAGTTTGGGATTGAGAAAATTGATTTGATGAAATGAGTCATGATGCACCACAAACCTATAGTGATGGGTCATCTGGGTGCTTTAAGTTAACCTCTGATATGGGTGAATATAGGGGCATGATCATGGTAATGAATTTTTAGGTTAAATTATAGTTTATGCTAGAGCTACTCTTTCAAGCTCCTTCATAATTTATTTATATATATCTCTTTTTAGTGAGGAAGATAAATCACATATTCGTTATTCCCTAGTTTGAAATGATATCAATTTCTAATATTACTTGGTTTCTTAATAATGCATTCATAGCTTTCTAATTACTAAATGAAAACCTCTACTAACACCTTAATACCTAACAATAAATTAATATCAAAAAATATTAAATTTCATATTATATATATATATATATATATATATATATATATAATTTGTTTTTACAATAAGGAAAATTTTAAATACTAAAATATTATCTAAGAAATAATTAAATTATTTTTAGTTATCTCTTTGATATATTTGTTCAATAGTGAAAATGAAATTGAGATGTGAGTATAATACACACGCAATAATTAAATTTGTGATTTTTCATTTAGAAACAAAAAAAATGAAGGTTTAAAATGCATATATGGATGAATTTGTATTTTATTTTTGTTGGATTTCTTTATGTGTAGTTTTGAAATATATATATATATATATATATATATATATATATATATATATATATATATATATATATATATATATATATATATATATATAATGTGTTCTTACACTCCCCAAATTTATATTAAAATTTTAGTTGAAGTAATTTAAATTTTTTTACATATTTAAAAAAATAAAAAAAATTTAGCTCAACTAGTGTCACTAGATGATAATCATCTTGTTATGAAGTATTATGTAAAATAATGAGATTCAAAGTTCAAATCCCCTTGAGTCGGGCCAACCATATATATTGTAATTGTTTTGAAATCAACTAATCTTTAATTTATTACTTTTATGTATTTTTTATATTATTTTAGTATAAATATACATTAAATTAAACATTTAAAAATATTCTAACTTTTGAAAATGTTATATTTTAATTTTATAATTAATTAAAAATTTAGTATAATTAATTTATTCTAATTTTATATTTAATTAAAAAAATTAATGAAAAAGGTAAATTATAATATAAAAGAAAGAAAATGACATGATTAAATTTCATGTGGTTTGAGTATCTATTTTCAAAAATAAAAAATATAATTACCCACTATTCACTCATGGAAGTTATGTGCAAAACTCCGTCTTAATTGCTAACTGTCTTAAATGTGTTTCTTCTTAACTGTCATTGTCTTAAGTGACCATTGTGTGTGATTGTTTTAAGTGACCATTGTCTTAAATATAAATTTTTTTCTTAAAAAACTGCTTTTGTCTTAAATATAAAGTTTGTCTTAAAAAAATTTTGTTTTAAAATAGTTTTGCCTCAAAGTGTTTTTGTCTTATATATAAAGTTTTGTCTTAAAATATTTTTTTTTCAAACTCTTTTTTTTTTTGTTTTAAACATAAATTTTTGTCTTAAAATATTTTGTAACTATTTTTGTCTTTTTGTCTTAAACCTAAATTTTTGTGTTAAAATATTTTTGTCTCAAACTATTTTGTCTTAAATTTTATATTTAAAACAATTCAATTCATATTAAATTTTAATGTAAAATAACTAAAAAAAACTTTTTAAAACAAATTATTTCTTACCTTAAAAACGCATTTTAATGCCCTTAATGTCGTAGTGGGGATTTGGGGTTTTCATCATACAATTTTCATGAAAAAATGCACAATTTAACCAACCTTTCACATGTGCATGCCATGGATTACAATCCTTTCATCTTAAAATAGGTAATGGACTACAAACTAGGATGCCCCTTCTTATTTGGTGAAACTCATATTAAATTGGGTTTGGACAAAAAAAAAAAAAAAAAAAAAAATACAAATAATTTAAGTTTAACATTACAACTTGAAATGACAAAAAAATTTACAAATATTTTAAGTTTAACATTACACCTTAAAAATTATTATTTTTAAAGAACAGTGAAATTTATTTGTTGTTAATCTGATTCAATATCAATTACTCATTGCATAGATTTATTAAGCACTAGTACAAAAATCCCATCACACAGCTGAGAGAAATTATAAAAAAATTGAGTTAATATATCACACTTATATATTATGGTCTCAATATTCTTGTGTTTTTGCCATGTTTTCATTGGCACATAAACCCAGCTAACGAATAAATGGGCGTACAGTCTAATCCCTAAGTTTTCGTAAAGTGCCAGCTTTGTTCATAAGCGGAGTCACGTTTGAATAAAGATGGTGGTCCCGATCAAAAATCATACTTGTTTAAATATTTTATTAACATAATATATCTCATCTCAAAAACTTGCTCTTATATTTTATTAAACATAATATATCTCATCTCAAAAACTTAGGTCTCACTTTATTAGTATTAGTACCATAGTTGATTACACACGAATATATTTCTCACTTTAGTATCTCAGTTATCAGGTGATGGGATAACAATACTTTACCCGTGTCCGCTCCTTTATTTTTTAATTTATTATTTTTATACTTCTCAAATTTCGTTTCAAATTAAATTTACTTAAACTATTTTTAACATTAAAACTTTTCCAGTAATCAAATTATTTTTCCTTTTAATATTGGTCTATTTTACAAATTTTCTTTTAATGTAATTTAGTAAGTTTTTTTCCTTATTATTTCTCACACGTATAAATTATAGGTATCATCTATTCGATGCATTAAAGATGATTATTGTCACACTTTTAGATTATATGTATCACCTTATTGATGTATTAAAAAGGAATATGGTTGGATTATTGTCACACTTTTAGATTATATGTATCACTTTCTCGATGTATTAAAAAGGAATATGGTCAAACTTCTTGTGTTTATTATACAATTCAGTATGATTTAGATGTGTAAGTATGTCATGTCCTAAAAGATAATAGAACTAATTTTAGCTAATGTCAGTCAAACTATTAACTTGAATCTTAAATCATATATAACTTGATTTTTTAGATTATATATAACATTTTAATATTAGTAATAGGCTAATTAATTATTAAAATATTCTACAGCCCAGTGTGGGGATAGATCTCACCTAAAAATGTAAATGTAATGTTTAACATTTAACATTTTTGTATCCAATGTCGGTCTTATTTAAAAATAAACCTAATTACTACTATGCATAAACACAATATAAATTTAAAATATAACAAGGTTTAGGTATGGTAAATAAATAAAGATATAAATAAACTAGAGGTATGGTAAATAAATAAAACCTCATTTTATATTTACTCCATAAACCTCTTTATATTTACAAAAACTCAAAAAAGAGGTTGTATTTAGGTGAAGCCCTTGGGCTAAATACCATGGGACAAATTATTATTAATACCATGAGCCAAATTCCATTGGCCAAAACATTTATAAAAGAGGTATAAAGAGGCATGTATAAAAATATATCAAATACTATTAGAAGTCAACATATAATTATATACCAAGCATATGGGTCCAATACCAAAGTAAATAAAAGAGGTATGGTAAAAAAAAAAAATTACTCCATAAACCTCTTTATATTTACAAAAACTCAAAAAAGAGGTTTTATATAGGTGAAGCCTATGAGGCAATATATATTAATTCTAGATATATGTGGGAAGGAAGAACAAATACATAGAGTGATAGAGGTGGAGAGATATGGGGATGATAAGGGAGAGATGGGGATAAACTCAAGGAGATGGGAGAGGAGTAATGAAGAGAGAGAGAGAGGAGTGATAGTGGTAGAAAAGGGTAAGAGACAGAGAGGGAGACAAATATGAGGGGGGAGAGAGAAGGAGAGAGGGAGGGAGATAGTGAGAAGATTGAAGGGGAGAGAGAGAGAGAGAGAGAGAAAGAGGGAGAGAGAGGACTTGAGAGGGAGATGAGAGAGGAAGAGATAGAGAGATGGAGTTGGAGGGGGATTGATGAAGGGAAGAAGAAATACATATCAAGTGAGAAGTGGAGAGAGAGAGGGAGTGACAATGTAACATACACGATAAAAAAAAAATTACGTTGACGTGAAACACCTCAAAGCTTAATCTTATAGACATACATATGATACTTAAACAAAGGTTTCCATGTTAATTTGTAATCAACACATATTAATATTAACATTCCGCAAGTTCAGCAGAACCTTTCACTAACTATTTACTATAATCTGCAATTGGCGTAGGTTCATTTAATTATTAATTAAAGGTCTCAGAATTCGATTGTATCACTGTTATGTTGTGTGTCCTGACCATTTACTATCTTGGAAATTGTGGGATTTACTACGGATCTGTGATTAGTTTAATGGCCACCTGCCTGACCACACACCGTCTGATCTACTGAGATCTAAAGTGATGGAGTTCGGTGGGAAATGACTTGGTATATCCTTCACAAAATCGTACCCTAATCCTTATTTCACACCGCCATGTGATGAGGCCACCTACCCAAACACACATCGTTTGATCTACTGAGATCTACGGTGATGGAGTTCAGTACGAAATGACTTAGTATATCCTCCGTAAAACCCTAGTCGAATCCTCATTTCGCACCACCATGTGATGAGCTCCTCCACAGCTGATTAGGGGATCAATACCACATATTCCAGAGACTTCTTCACCAGCTGGTAATAGCGGAAAACAAAAGGATGAACTGCAGTATCTGTGAGTTGGAGTTCGAGTCTGTCTGACACATTTCTCTAAGTGTTGGGAAAGTTTTTGTTTCTGTTTCTAATGCTTATGCTGGTGATTATTCCTTCAAGCCCTCACCTCTCGGCTCAGGTAAATATTACTTGTTATTGGTTTGCAAATGGTACTGTGCATTTAGATTTAACTTGGTCCAACTCTTACATTATGCAAATTCGTTTCTATAGGGTTCTAATCTCCCAACTTTTTCCTATTTCCTTCTCTCCAACTCAATATTCCGCAAACTTGTGGCGAGTTTAGCATTTGTAGGTATTACGAACTCTGGGTTTTCATTTTTCTTTGGTACCCATTAGATTTAACGTTGTTTTAACTTGTTATTTCTTTGTGTCATTGCTTACTGTTTCTATCGCTTGTTTTTTTTTCTCTACAGGTGCATTTTCTTCCGAACGACACCATAACCTTCTTCCTTGCTGAGCGCTGGGGTTTTTGGCTTCTTCTAATGGATAAAAATTCCATTTTCTTCCTGATACTCTACCTCTAAAAAGGACTTCATCCTCTTTCTGGTGTAATGGTGGATTTTCCACTTTGGGTGTTTCCTAGATTATCATTTAGTAGAGAAGTTTGGCTAAATTTTTAATGTTGTATGGTTCCAGTGTTAATGTATGACAGTCCTTTCCCTTCGAGTTTAAGAAGGCTATTAAGCAGAAATTCCTCTGAATTCTTGTATATTTATAAAACTGGGTTTTGTTGCTCAGTCTTAACTCATGCATTTCCTGGTTTCTGAATTTCTCTGTTTAGTTTATAAGAAGGTTTTTCATTACACTTGATGTATTTAAGGACTGTGCTATTCAAGGTGTACAAACTATGTTGTTTGTTGAGTAATATATATATATATATATATATATATATATATATATATATATATATATATATATATATATATATATATATATATATATATATATATATATATATATATATAAGCTTGAATATAAGATTCTACTTTTCATCTTGCGTTCTTCTGGCTATCTAGTTACACATTTATGCTCGAAGTCTCTAGCTGGCCCTTAAGTCTCAATCTCTGATTTATTATTCAGTTTTGTTTTTGTGTGTTCCGAGCCTCTAGCCGGTTTGTATGTTCTTGCACAGTTCTGCAATTGTTCCTATGTATATTGCTTTAGTTTTCAATATTCTTTAGATGGTTATTTCATTATGTTCATTTTCAGAAATCAAAACTCTTTTACTCTTGCACAAATATGTTCCTTTCTTCAATAAATGTTTCCACAATAGAAATATTGTTTATATAGTTTTTAGGTGACCAGACCACCTTGTTTTCTTGTCTGCGTATAGTTTAGTTTTGGAGGAATGACGTGTTCTGGGTTGAGCTTTCACCTTGTACCCAGAACCAAAGGTTCGCTCTTCTATAATTTGAGATGACAGAGATCTGAAATCTGACTCTCTGCCTTGAATTCTTATCAATAGATTGTTTGCTCAGTAGTCTTATTATTCCTTACTTGTTATTCATGTTTTTCATAGCTTTAATAGATTTTATTCCATGCAATGTAGTTCTCCAAGCAGTGTCTTTTCCTAAACAAGATACTACTGCTGTGTTTATATAACATTGTTACCACAATATCTACTCTTTTATATTTCGCATTTACTAAACTTAGAAACACACTATATATTCCACATATAATTTACAGAACCTGTAAATAACTTACATAAAACATACAAGTGTATAGAACCCAATATTTTTCAACATTTTTCTTTCATAAAATTGTTGTCCTTGACTCTAAATAAGCTCATACCTGTATATACACTTAATAAAATCGTTCCTGGTTTAATTTACTTAAAAACACAGATACTTATCTGAATGTGCGATTCGTTGCTTATTTCCACCCAACCTTCAAGAGAGGCAATTACATCCTTCTCTTTCCCCCGTGCTCCACACCTGAGAGGTATAGGTTGACATTGTTTTCTACTGTGACCTCAAGACCCCAAGTCCAGTCAATACCAGAAATTCTCAGGAACGCGGAGTGGTTTCTACTAGTCTCTACCAGCTCAGGAAATTCCTCACTCTCTTCCTTAGTTTGTGAACATAACCCCTATTCCTCATTGGGATATGCCTTTTATCCTCATAGGAGAAGGTAATTGTTCAAACTGTCCAACCACCTCTCAATTCTTGGAATACTTTTACCATTAGCCTTTTTAATTTTTATGGAACTACTTTTCCATAACCATTTTTTAGTTTTTAATAACAATAAAACAAATAAACCTTTTCCAGAAAATAATAATTTTTTTAGTCTTCTCTTTAAAATAATAACTAAAATTTCATTTTACTAGTTAACAACTAGTTAATACCAAATTCAGCTATCACAACTTCCCCCCCTGGAAGTAACACCGTCCTCGGTGTTTCACTCTAGCTCAAGATATAACTCTGGGTAAGCCTCACGTACAAATCCCTCGTCTTCCCTAGTAGCCACATCTGGGCTGAAGTGCTCCCACTGCACTTTAACCTGGGTGACGAATCACTTCCAAAGCATGATTTCTCTCCTATCGAGTATACGTTGAGGCTCGACCAAAAACTCATCGTCCGGCTCTACATGCAAACAACAAAGTTTTCTGTCAAGTTCACATAAAAAATTCATGTTTCAAGCTAGGATTTTTATAATTCTATCCTACCTAAATGTTCTGTCAATGGATTAAATGCTTCGGATATGTACATATCGCTTTAACAGGAACACGTGAAACACATTGTGCACCCAGATGTGGCTGGGTAAATCCAACCTATATGCCACAGGTCCTACCATTTCCAATATCTGGAAGGGTCCACAGAACCTAGGGGCTAACTTGGCCCAAGAGGCCCACCTCAAGGTGCTCTTCTTTGATTTGATCATCACATACACATGATCACCCACCTCCAATTCTCTATGAGTCTTTTCTTATTTGCGTATATCTTCTGCCGATCTTGTGCAGCTTTCAGGTTTTGCCTGATCTTTTTTACCTCCAATTCCATTTTAGCCAACATTTCTGGTCCAAGAATTAGTTTCGTTTTAGGGCTACTCCAATTTATAGGGGTGCGACATTGCCGCCAATATAGAGCTTCAAAAGGACTCATCTTAAGGGACCCTTGATAACCATTGTTGTAATAAAATTCAACTAGATGCAAATACTCTTCCCATTTTGTTGGCTGCTGCATCACGTACATGCGCATCATGTCTTCCAAAACTTTATTCTCCCGTTTAGTTTGTCCATCCATTTGGGGGTGATAAGCAGCGCTAAAATTTATTTGGGTTCCCAAACCTGTAAACAAAGTTTTCCAGAATGCTGAAGTAAACTTCACATCTCTGTCTGAAATAACAGTCTTTGGGATACCGTGCAATCTAAAAATTTCTCTCATAAAATATCTACTGTTAGTATGATTCTTTCGTCGTAAAAGATCACTTTAGCTATGCATATCAAGTAGCCCTAACATCAAGTATGGCTGCAAAATATCTTTAAGTTTGCTGCATACAATTATATCTAAGCATAAAAGATATTAAGCAGATAAAATGTAAAATGGCTCCATGCATCCAATGGACAAGACAAGAACAATGTATAAAAAGAATATTATATTATATTAAAGAATGGGGCACCTGAGCAGAAAACAAGAAAGGTGTTTTCCAGTTCTCCTCAGTGGGATGGGTTCTTGGAAGTCCTCAGCGTTTCAGATCTAAAATTCCTCTCTTTGGTTACTGTGGAAAACCCTAACAAACATGGAACTCAATGGGAGTTCAAAATGCAAACAAATGAAATTGGTGAACAAGAGTAGATCTAGTGTGATCTAATGCAATGGAGGTGACTAATGAATAGGGAAAACCCTTCTATTTATAACAAAATATTGGGGTGTTCTAGAACTCGGTGCATGAATAAAATATTATTAATCACATTCTAGAATCACCCTTTAGGAATATTTTATTATATTTGTTGGAGGGAAAAGGGTTTTTGACTTGGGTCAATTCCTTTATTTATAAATAATAAATAAATAAATGATTTATTTATTATTTAAGGAAAATGAGGGGAATATAATTAAATAAATAATGGTTTATTTAATTATTTAAAAATGATTTAGTCAAATTTAACTAGGAATAGTATTTAAATAATGATTTAAATAACTTATTCTTAGGAAATAATTAAATAAATAATGATTTATTTAATTGATTACCTTGTTTTGGGTTAAATATGACCAAGAAATGTAAACGAATGTGGTGAAAGCGATTTTACTTGGGGTAAAATTAGTCTTACATGGTGTGCTTGGATTCATCTAACGATAATGGGTTAGATGACCAAAAAATGGTTTAACAGATTTCCCCCCAACGTACGAGTGTTAGGAGAAAATCGTATGACCGAAGTACGTTGTAAGAACTGAATCACTAAACAACAAGATAGCAATGAAAGAGAGGAATGTAAGGTAATCTAAAGTGGTGGAGGACTAGACCCTGAGGAGGCGAGACTTATAGGTGCAACAAGTCTCAAGTGTATGATGTGGTACCAATGTGAAAGGCGGCGGGGGAGGCATACATATGCCCGCCGAGACAATAGTACAAAGAATAAGGTGCCCAGAAAACCGCGGAAGGCAATAGTAAAACTAGTGCTGACCTAATCATGAGCCAGAAATCAAGAATGATGAATCCCACATACATGCGATGCCTGGAATAATCGTCAGGACTTATACAATAATATGGTGGTACATGAGATATTAATACACCCAAATGCCCCCTACACACGGGGAAGGGCTCGCAAAATCGGACCCACACGTGAAAATTGAAGAGGTGCTACAAGCGACTGAGGCCGATATCATCAAATGAGCAGAGCTGCATCAAGTGTTGGAATGAAGAAGTCATCTGGGTATGTGGGGGACTACTGGAAGGGCCACCCCCTCCTGAGGGTTGAGACATCTCACACACACCCGGGTATCACCAATAGCTGCTGCTGCATCACTGAACCATCAAGTGTGTAGATCACGATCAGGCTGAAAAGAGCTCGAACCAAGGTACACTTCCCCCTAGACCTGACTTCTGGATTAAAGGCGCTGATGTCGACAGAAGTCGGGCCATCATGGGTAGGGCAATAAGGTAACCCCAACTAAGGCATGAGAGAAAATAGTGGAGCAACGAACAGACGAACACTAATGATGATGAAATGAGGGATACGAAGTGGCGGATGGAAGACTTCCCTTGTTAGAACATAAAAAGCATGGATGGCTTGGCAGCGACAGACACAACATCATGAGGGATAGGGGACAAGGGGACTAAGGTTCATACTATGCAACACGAGAGGTGGACCAAGTAATGAAGGGTGGATAACTATAGCGGGATACAAAGGGACGCGAGATAGACTCCGGGGCTGATGATGACTCAACTCGGATGCTCTAAACAAGGGCGACTCGATGGTGCTACCATAGAGTAAAGGTCCGATGGGGAACCATAAAAACATGAGTACAATAGGGTATCTCATGATGAAAATCAACACGAACAAAGACAAGTAAGGAGGAAAAGTGGTGCCCCAGGTACAAGTGTTGTAAGTGAAGAAATTCGATTTGGAGGAGAGATGAAAAGGGCCTTCATGGACAAAATGTGTCCTGGTGAAGTATTAGAACATAAAAAACTGACAGATACCCATTTGAGTGCTCGGTGAGAGCTTTCCAATGGTGTGGACGGTGTGTCAAACGGGGCTACGGTTTGGTTGCAGCGGGTGAAAGAAAAAATAGGGGTTTTCTTCTAATAGGGTGTTTTCCCTCCAAAATCATTCATTTGCTTGTGTAGCTGTGGTGAATGTAGAGAGGAGAGAAGGCCCTAAATCTTGTGGCGATCGTAGCAGACAAACCGACCATTGGAATTGCAATCCGTCAGTTGCAGGTAAGAGGCCTAATCCTAAGCTTTGTTTTTTATGGATTGAAGTTGCAGATTAGGGTTTTAAATTCCAGAAACTGCCCCTACTTCCTCATTACGGTCGGGTCACACTTTTTGGGGCAAAATCTGTGACCTGGGACGCAGGTTTTGGCCTGAAAAGTGCGACCTGGCCCAGGTTTGGCCCAAAAAGTGCGACCTGCTAGGTGTGGGAGGTTTCAGTGCTGTTATGGGCTGACATTCTGTTTTGGTATAAGATAATACAGTTTTGTTGATCTGGAGGCTGAAAAAAATGATGTTTTTGTGCATATATGGAAGATATATGAATAAAATGGAGAGAGAGAGACTTAGGTACACTACGGACGGAGATCCAAGCGGATCAGGGTGTCCGTCATGCACTGGCTAGACATGGGGTTCTGAAATTTTTGGAGAACCATTTGATGAGGGCTGGAGAGCCCTTGTTGGCCTGGATTATCAGTTATTGGGATCCGGATCATGAGGCGTTTGTAGTGCAGGGGCACAGGATCGAGTTGACGGTCCAGGATTTGTATTTCTTGACTGGTCTCCCACCGTTGGGGATGGTGGGAAATATGTAGCCAGTGTTACCACGGGGGCGTAACATTATGGAGTTTGTTGAGCAACATTGTCGACTGAGTTTCCGAGTCAAGGGGACTCGGATATCCATTGGGGATCTAGAGAGGTTGGAGACCCAGGCAGTGGCCGCAGCAGTGTTGCGGATCTTGGGCAGTCAGGCGCTCCATCACATCACTGGAGGGAAAATGATGATTGTAGAGAGTGTGTTGGGTGGGACCTACTATGGGTGGGCCCAGATGATGTTGGTGTCGCTGAAACGACAGTTGTCGCTATGTAAGCGGCAAATGAATCATGATTGTGCGTATGGGACAGTATTGTGCTCTTTCTTATTTGAGAAGATCTCGACCTTACAACCTCGTATACAGTTGCCTGATGGGGGCCCAAGAGAGCCCCGGATGCGGCGGTGGGGAAAACTACTGAGTAGAGGAGGAGGAGGGGTGGTCAGGAGGGTGTTTCAACCAGAGTTCTTTGCCCATTGGGATCAGATGCCGTTATACATAGACGACTATCCCTATAGTGGGATGAGTTATTGGGGAGATCCGGACTTGCCGCTGCCACCTGGTCGAGTATGGGGACCGGATGGTAAGTGACAAGAAACTAACCTGTTATGGTCCTTTTTATAGTTTGTGACTAGTATTCATGGTGCTAATCCTTATAATGTTTGGGATGCAGATATAGGTCCGGTGAAACCGGCCGGATATATGGGATGACCAGCAGCAGCAGGCGCTACAGGCACAAGTGGATCGAGGACAGGAGAGAATGAAGAGATGGCCGCACTGGTGGAGGACCTCTGTCGTAGATGTGAGGGGCTGTTGACCAGTGTGTCGGAGTGTGGTTGGCAGGATTTAGACGACCGATACATAGAGTTGTGTATTAGGCTCCCCTCGGAATGGCGAGGGATCATGCGACGCATGGCGATGGCCGGGCAGACAGTGCGTGATCTACGAGCTGCGGGAGCAGAGCCATTGGCTCAGGATCCGCCAGAGAGGGACTAGGTGTGGGGCAGGTGGTGTCACCTAGTAGTGATGTAGGGGCAAGTGGTGCCCCCCCATTTTTGTAGTAGTGGTTTTGTAACATGCTATGGGCATGTCATATGTTTCAAAGTATATGGACTTTTAAAACACATGTTATATATATATGATTTTTATGTGTATTTTATGGATGCTATTGCCTGATATGTGATAAATGCCAGTATAGAACATGGTTTGAGATTTGATCTACGTAGTGATTGTGACTTCTAGGGATGTGGTTGAATGAAATAAATCTAAATTCCCATATCAAAAGTCTCACCCGTAAATATTGTCTAAACAATATAGGATTATGCACACGGTAGACGCCATTAAGTTGTAATACATCAAGTAGGGAATCTAAATAAACTTGCAGATGGAGGATGCGATGAGAGAGAGTGTCAGCTAAGAGGCCACGAACGACATCATACTCGGCCTGGTTATTGGTGGCGGTACCAATGTAGACCCCATTTGCAAGAACAAGGGTATGCACAGGGGTAAAGATGGCCCAGGCGGCTGAGGCGAGGTTTCGGGAATACCGACTCGCGCCATCGGCGTAACCAATGTAATGAGTGGATGAGAGGGTCGAGGGAACAGTGTCACAAGATAAGAGAAGTGAGGAAGATCGGGGACTTGTGTTGTGACGTACATCATAGAGACAGATGGGAGTATCGGGGTTAGGTGAAGAGAGTGGAAGGTGGTGGAAACCGCAAGAGGTGGCAAAGCTACCGAGATCATCGTTCATGGCGGAAAGGCGCAGAAATGGGTCGTCAAGGGAAATGACATAAGAGCAAGTAAAAATATGGTCACAACATGAAGAGCCCAAGAATGGTGCTGAAGAGGGATCAGATGAAAAAGGCGGAGTGGATACGGAGGGGATGTACTCCGAGGTTTGGGCATATGATGATAGGTACAAGAGAGGAGCAGCAGATTCGGACATTTCAATATCAGGGGGAGAGATGTCAATGGTGGCTAGGGGATCCTTGAGTAAACTCGATGCATATTGAGCAAGGATGGGCTAGGCGGATTGATTCTGTTCCACTTCATACTCGCGGATGACCTCTAAAGAGCCGTGGTAATGCGTGAGGCGGGGAAAATGGTGAGAATAATGGCCATGGACACCACATAACGTGCAGGGTTTTTTGGTGCGAAGGGCCTTTGGGTTCTTGGTTAAGGGTGCGGAGGAAACAGAGGTTTCCGGGGCTGACGATTCAAGGAACGTGACTTTGACCATGGGTTGGAGACGGGGCAACTCAGGACAAGTATGGGTTGCGTGGCCGACAGCATCACACAAAGCGCAAGGCTTGGTGGGTGGAGGGGGAGTAGGATCAGGAGCGGTGGATTGATCTTTGGATGCCCCCCTGCGAGTTTTCCTTTTCTTACCCGTAGCATTCTCAGCATGAGGAGGGTTGTGCGACGGGGCTATAGGTACCGTAGCGGTGGAAGGAGCAACGGGAATCGGTTGAACTGGTGTCACAACAATGTATGGTTTAGGGTGACCGGGAGGGGTTTTGGTTGGAGGAGTAAGATACCATACCGGTATGCCCAAAGTTAAATTTGGTAGGGAAAGGGTGGCCATGATAGGAACTGAATAGACACCGGGGGGAGGGCCAAGGAAAGGGATTTGACCGGCGGAGTAATGGCCAGGAGGGATGGTTCCTAAATGGGGGAGGCCGGAGGGAACCGAGGTGGGAGGATAAGGAGGTTCCGGGGTGTGAGGGGGAGGTGAAGGACCCGATGGGAGAGTTTGACAGCTGAGGTGAAGGACTAGGAGCAGGATGGGTCGGATGAGGAGGAGTTTGTTGACTAGCCGGAGCAGGTTGCGGGGGGGCAGCCTGAGACGATTGCATCATGCAAACATTCGCCGAGCTAGGGTCAGAGATAGGAGGGGGGGGGGGACCGGGGAAAGTGCCAAGCAAAGAGGAGTCTTTGTAGACGCCAGGGGAGACACTGGTCAAAGAATCAATAGTTTTCTTATTGGTGACAGTAGAGATCGTGGACTCAGGTAAGGTCTGAGATTTAGGTTCATGATACGACAACTGGTCAATGGTGACGATCTTGCCATTATGAGGGAAAAACATCTTGTGGTGGACTGTAGATGGGACGGAAGACATGGCATAGGTGTAACTACGCCCCAAAAGGATGTTGTAGTCGAGAGGGGCATCGATAACTTCAACATCGACACAGACAGTCTTACGGGCAAGGGTGATAGGGCAGTTATGAAAAAGACCAATGGGTTGGGAGGCATGGCCATCCCACGCACGGAGGGTGATGGTGGAAGGGGCCAGCTCAGGGGATCCGAGTTGTTTCCAAACCAAAGAGGAAATTACACAGGTAGATTCCCCCTCATCAATAATACAGTGAGTGACATTGGCATTTCGGATTTTGACTAGGATTTGGAAAGCAACTGAAGGAGGAAGAGGGGGATGGTCGGACTGACGAGCGTCGAAAATAATTAATAAGTCATCAGCCGGATCTACAGCACCCATGGCAGATAGTAGAGCTTTATTTTGAGAAGGACACGACTGGAGGAGTTCTAGTGTTGAAATGGCGGCTGGAGATTGTGCCAGATCATCTACTATGCTGTGGGAATGGGCAGCCCGACCAGAGGCAGCATTTCGGCGTAATGGACCCTTAGGAATTTTTTTGTGTACCTCAACTTTGGGTGGAGGGATTTGTAAGGGACCATTGGGTGTCAATAGAGGCTCTGTAGAAGTTGAGGATGGGGACTCGGAGACAGACGGTACGGGAGGCGGGGAGTATTGACGAGATCGGGTTTGAAGGTTAAGGTCAATAGTGAGAGGTTGGTCAGAGGACATCATAAGAATCTGATAATCGGAAGAACCAGAAGGAGAAGGTTGAGTGGATGTCGGGGCATGAGTAGCCACAAATCCTTGTTGAGGGAAAGGATCGGTAAACACAGCGGGCTGAGAGGTAGAAGTAATGGGGGGGACAGGGGGAGAGGAGTGTTGTCCCCGAATGGTGGCCTGAGACTCCCACATCTGTCACATCTATGGTAAGAGGGGACAATCCTGAGTGTAGTGACCAAAAACACCGCAACATGAACAGGGCTTATTTGTGCAAAGCAGCCTATCCTGCTTAGGGTGGGAGCCCTGGGATTGGGTAGCGGTGTTAGGGTCAATACTAGAAGGATTGGGTCCATGATTACCAGAGGCGAATGGATTGTCTCTCTTCCGTCGTTGAGAAGGATGAGGAGTAGTCGCATCGTGTTGCGCAAACACGTGCCCTGGAGGGGGTAGTAAGTACGGCTATGGGGGTGGAGGAGGTGAGGGAGCGGGAGGTCCAAATGCCGGAGGAGCTGGGACACTAGGCTGCAGATTAGGGTAAGGGTGAGAATGGGCAACATTGAGGTAAGCAGGAGAGTGGGAAAAAGGAGGAGGCATGCCAAATCCTGGATACATGTTACCGGGATGGGGAAAGGTGCTGGAGGTGTTGGCCCCGCCGAGAGGAAAACCATAGGGCATAAGAGGTTGAGCAGAGGTATGAGACATGGCTTCGATGATACCGTCGGCAGAGTGAGAGGTCCCGGAGGCGTGAGTGCCCCCGGGCTTGGGGAGATCAGGAAGGACAGTATAAACATAACCAGACTGGGCATAGATAAGGTCATATTTTAAGGCGATTTGAAGGGCGGCTTCTTCAATTTGGGGGAAATGGGAGGCGACATATTTGCCAATGGGAGGTAAGAGAGAGTGAAGGAACCAATCCATGTAAACTCGATCTTCAAAGGGGGGAGCACGGCATAAGCTTCTTCGTCGACGCCACTCCTGGACATGAGCGGAGAGACGTGTTGAAGAGGATTGATGAAAGGAGGTCAATAGTTCAGTGCCAGTGTCGTATCAGAGAGGGAGCTGGAAATAAGACAAAAAGGCTTGGGCAATGGTTGCAAAAGTGGTATGGGAAGAGGTGGCTTGCTCAACATACCATTTGGACGCTTCGCCGGTAAGGGTGCGTTGGAATAAACGAAGACGAATGGAGTCATCGGTGATGGAATTAGAGGAGAACCACATGTGGAAAGATCGGATATGATTGGAGGGATCTTCACGAGCAAGGCCTTCGAACTTGGGAATGTCGGAGGGGAGCTTGGTTGGCATAGCAGGCCAACTGACATCATGGCGGATAAGATCATTGATAAGCTGATTGAAGTCAGGGAGACTGAGGCTGGCCATATACGGAAGTAATGGGGCCGTCGAGGTAGGTCCCATAGTGGTTCCACTGAAAGCGGACCTAGCAGTAGAACTGGGGTTAGGGCTAGGTCCAGAACTAGACATGGTGGAGGTAAAGGGGGGAGAACCAGAAGGACGGGGAGAACCCGAACAATCACAGGAAGAGTCAGAGTGCAGACTCGGGGGAGGAATTACTCGATGACGACGGGAAGGAGGAAGTCGACCAACTGGAAACTGAGGGTGAAGGCCAAGAAGTCACTGGGATAAACGCCTTGGAGGCACAATGATGACGGGAAGAAGAAGGATCGACCAAGGTAGCAAGGTAAAAAAGCAAGACGCGACAAGGGCAAGGAGGTGCAGGGTCGATTAATTTTAGAGTCTTTGCCAGGTGGTGTTAACCAGGCTCTTCTTCACTTAGGGTCAGTGTGTGGCATGCGTTAATTTTAATTGATTAAACCCAGACGTTTTGAGCGTAAAAGAAAAAGTGTGCTGCGGAATGGAAAAGAAATCTGCAGTAAATAAGACTGAAAGAACAGAAAATTAGCAACTAAAAAGGCAGCAATCGAACCCAAGAAGGTGGGTTTCTCAAAACTAGTCTAGAAGGGGCAGAGCACGCTAACAAGAGACCAATAGATCTAAGGTCCGGAGGGACTGGGATCTAATGGAGAAATCTGCTGGAAAGTGCTGCAGAAAGTAGCAAAGAGGCAGGGGCAAGGTTGCTGCTAGAAAATAGGAGATCAGCTAAAAAGAGGGGGTCAAAGGGGTGACCCTAGAGATGAACCCAAAAAAATCAAAAGGAAGTGTATAGAAAGGGAAGAAAAGCTGACCTGTGAGGATCTGAACAGGAGGTATCAGATCTGAAATAAGGCTGAAACTTCTGGAAATTCAGACGTCTGAAAATAGCAACAAACTCTCCCACAAACAGTGGAGGGAACTGAAGCCCTAAGGGGCAAGAGTCCCACTTAGGTGAGTGAAATAGATCAGCAACAAGTCTGAACAGGTGGAGACAGAAGCTGGAAAACCCTGACAGAAGCTTTAGTGAAACCCAGAAAAAGTGCTGGCAGATTGCAGAAAAAATTGCAGGTCGCAGATTTGGGCCTGTTTTCAGGCCAGGTAAAAGATTTAGGGCAGAAAAGTGCGACCTCAAGGCCAGTTCGCACTTTTTGGGCCGATAAGTGTGACCTGTAGATCCGGGTCTGGCGGCAGCAGATTTCAGAAAATTTTGTCGTCTCAGCAGCGGCTGATGTCGGTCACCTGCACAAAAAGGCCAGAAACACACGGAAGTTAGAAATTTGAATGTTTGAGGGTTTTAGAGGGGAAAACTAGCATAAAAATGGGAAAAAATAAAAAATGGAAGAGAAACCCTAGGGTCTGAAATAGCTGGATATGCAGGAAGATAGAAAACGACAGTGGTCGCAAAAGAAAACCCGTGTGGAGTCGCCAATTGTTAGTATGATTCTTTCGTCGTAAAAGATCACTTTAGCTATGCATATCAAGTAGCCCTAACATCAAGTATGGATGCAAAATATCTTTAATTTTTCTGCATACAATTAGATCTAAGCATAAAAGATATTAAGCAGATAAAATGTAAAATGGCTCCATGCATCCAATGGACAAGACAAGAACAATGTATAAAAAGAATCTTATATTATATTAAAGAATGGGGCACCTGAGAGGAAAACAAGAAAGGTGTTTTCCATTTCTCCTCAGTGGGATGGGTTCTTGGAAGTCCTCAGTGTTTCAGATCTAAAATTCCTCTCTTTGGTTAATGTGGAAAACCCTAACAAACATGGAACTCAATGGGAGTTCAAAATGCAAACAAATGAAATTGGTGACCAAGAGTAGATCTAGTGTGATCCAATGCAATGGAGGTGACTAATGAATGGGGAAAACCCTTCTATTTATAACAAAATATTGGGGTGTTCTAGAACTCGGTGCATGAATAAAATATTATTAATTACATTCTAGAATCACCCTTTAGGAATATTTTATTATATTTGTTGGAGGGAAAAGGGTTTTTGACTTGGGTCAATTCCTTTATTTATAAATAACAAATAAATAAATGATTTATTTATTATTTAAGGGAGATGAGGGGAATATAATTAAATAAATAATGGTTTATTTAATTATTTAAAAATTATTTGGTCAAATTTAACTAGGAATAGTATTTAAATAATGATTTAAATAACTTATTCTTAGGAAATAATTAATAAATAATGATTTATTTAATTGATTACCTTGTTTTGGGTTAAATATGACCAAGAAATGTAAACGAATGTGGTGAAAGTGATTTTACTTGGGGTAAAATTAGTCTTACATGGTGTACTTGGGTTCATCTAACGATAATGGGTTAGATGACCAAAAAATGGTGTAACATCTGCTATTTGTAAAGTCTTGTAAGTAGACTGTAAATGCATAAAATGTGCGGACTTACTCAATCGATAGACCACCACCATACTAGATTCATTGTACCTCTTTGATCGTGGAAAACCTATAATGAAGTCTAGGGATATGACCTCTCATTTCCATTTAGGTACTGGTATGGGCTGCAATAATCCAACTGGATGTCGATGCTCCACCTTGACCTATTGACAGTCAAAACATTTGTTTAAGTATTCAACAATGTTTCTACACCTACCAGGCCAGAAATATATTTTTCTAATTGCAGTTAAAATTTTTTGGTATCCTGGGTGTCCTACATAATTACTTTGATGATATTCATTCATGATTAACTCCTTTATATCCACACAATTTGGTATATATATCTTTCCTCTAAAGGTTATAATTTGTTCTTTACTAAATCCATAATCAGAAGTGTTTCCTTGCTTTTGACCTCTTCCATTTGCTGCCATAGGAATTGGTATCCGGGATCCTTTCGTGCTTCCTCTTTTTCTTGGTCAAAAAAATTTCATTCAAGTTGGTTATAGCAAAGCTCATAAACACAATGCAGTTTCCTACTTAAGGTGTCCACTACACGGTTCTCTTTACCCTAACATGCTGAATATCCATATCAATCTCACTTATGAAGGCATTCCATCTTGCCTGTCAGGACTTTAAATCAGCTTTCTTGAAGTAGTTGGTTAGGCTAATGTGATCAGTATTTAGTACAAACTTATTTCCCAGTAGGTAGTGTCTCCATACCCGGAGTGCATGCACCACTGTTGTTAACTCTAGATCATAAGTTGAATATCTTTGCTTATGCTCTTTTAACTTCCTTGACTCATGGGCCACTACCTTTCCATTCTATGACAAGACTGCCCCAAATCCCTCCTTACAAGTGTTTGTAAAAACTTCAAATTCTTTGTTGGGGTCAACTACCCTCAACATTGGTGCAATGGTCAGCAGATGCTTTAACTTTCGAAGCTATTTTTGAACTCATTAGTCCAATTAAAGAATTTTCCTTTCCTATCCAAGGAGGTGATTGGGAAGGCAATTCTGGAGAATCCTTCAATGAATCTTCGGTAGTACCCAGCCAATCCCATAAAGGATCGGATATCTGCCACATTTTGGGGAACTCGCCATTCCATAATTGTATTAATTTCCTCTGGATCAACAACTATCCCTTTTTTTGAAATAACATGGCCTAAGTACTGGATTTCTTCTTTGAAGAAATCACATTCACTGAACTTAGCGTAAAAATAGTGTTTTTTAGATTTCCAACACTATTCTTAGATGCTCCTTATGCTCTTCCTAATTCTTAGTGTAGATTAAAATATCATCAATAAATATTAGCACAAAGTTATCCAAGAAGGGGTGAAATATAAAATGCATTAACCTTATAAATCTCGCTAGCACATTTTTTAACCCAAAGGGTAGCACCAAAAACTCATAATGCCCATAACTGGTACGAAAATCAGTCTTATAAATATCTTCATCCTTGATCCGGATCTGGTGGTAACCAGACCTTAAATCTATCTTTGAGAATATTGTGGCCCCCTTCACCTGATCAAAAAGGTCGTCAGTCCGTGGTAAAGGATACTTATTCTTGACTGTCAATTTATTAAGCTCTCTATAATACATACACACCCGCATAGTTCCGTCTTTCTTCTTTATATACAGCACTGGTGCTCCCCACGAGGACACACTCGAACGAATGTATCCTTCGTCCAATAGATCTTGCAACTGCATTTTTAATTTAGTTAGCTATGGAACACTCATTCTGTAAGGAGCCCTTGACAGTGGTGATGCTCCTGGCATTAATTCAATGATGAAATCAATATCTCTTCTTAGTGCTAATACAGGTACATCTTCTGGAAATACATCCATGAAGTCTTGTACCACTGGTATGTCCTCCATCATAGGATACTTCTCCTTGGAATTGGCATATCCCACCTGGATAACATAAATCTGACATCCCTTCCTCATAGACTTATTCATTTGAGATGTTGTAATAGGACACAACTGTATTGGTTTCTTGATTCCCTGAATCTATTTGCATGTTCCATCTTGCAGTCTATAGTATACAATATTTTCTTTACAGTCCACCAAAGTCCAATGTTTCTATATCCAATACATACCCAACAGAACATCATAGGACCCTAATGGCAGTATATTTAGGTCCACATTCAACTGCTGATCTACAATTTCCAATGTTCAGTTTGGAATTTTGGCACTTAATTTTCTTTCTGCTCCTGTGGCTAGCTATACCATCCAAGGATTTTTGAACTTATGACCTTTTAATTTACATACTTCTACTATTTTGGGGTTTACATAACTTAAGCTTGCACCTGGGTCAACCAAAATAGAAACAAATTGAGACAGTAACTTACCTTCCAACTCTATCATTGTTGGTTGATAATCTGCCTAACGATCTTCCAATGTTGCGTTGATTCAAGGTATGTTTCAAGCCACATATCCCACTGTGGAAGCTTCCTGAAAATTAGCAATTGTTTCACTTCTTCCTCGATGCGGGAAATTTTTATAATAATGTGCCTCACCACACCCCAAACACTCCAAGGGTGGTTTGGATACTTTTCCTTGCTCAGGTTTACTAGAAGCCTCTGTAGGCCTCTCTTCAGTAGGCCATCTGGTTCTTTCATGATTTATGCCAAACTGCTTGCTTACTGAACTTCGCATAGAATTTTTAAAATTGTTATTTTTAGCACCATTGAAATTTGAATTGTTTTTATGTCCTTTTCTTAGCTACCAAATTTTGCCCATCTCCCCTTTTTCTTTGGATTGCTGGTAGCACATTCATGCCTTATGAATTTCTTCGTCCATGGTCCTAAGTTTTACAAATTCAATTTGTTCCTTCATGTGGGTTGGAAGACTACTCAGGAACCTTTGAACATTAGCCTTTTCATCTCTGAGATTTGGGACGTATATTAATAAGGAGGTGAATTTGGTAATATACTCATCCATAGTCATCTGATGCAGCTTCAAGTCATGGAATTCTCTAGATTTTCCATCATAAAAACATTCTGTCAAATACTTTTCTTTAAAGTATTGTTGGAATGATTCCCATGTAACATATTGATCTTCAATGCTGCAAACATTCTTTACCTCCTCCCACCATAAAGTAGATATTTCTCACAACCGATAAATGACCAATCTAGCTTTAAGGTTGCTGATGTACTCATACACTTAAAAGTAATTATTCATTTTTATCAACGAAGCCTCTACCA
The DNA here is from genome assembly GCA_034641835.2 of Pinus albicaulis. Taxonomy (NCBI): domain Eukaryota; kingdom Viridiplantae; phylum Streptophyta; class Pinopsida; order Pinales; family Pinaceae; genus Pinus; species Pinus albicaulis. The sequence continues at coordinate 672,572,715 of CM076584.1, read as the reverse complement.
CCTCTTCAGCTTCTCCATAGAACATAGGTGGTTTTATCTTCCGAAACTCACCTTGAAGCTCCAATTTTTGCTTCTTAACTTCTTTCTGATCTGACACATTACCAGACTCTACTTCATTATAGTTCATGTTCTTGTTGCTTTGCTATGAAGGGATCCTGCCCATTATGTCTGTGGTTTGGTCCTTGGTTTGTCATTCGTTTTCTTCTTGCATACCCCTATCAAGACTAGGTTGTAACACCCCTTGATTCTGCTTGTCGAAAAGGCTCTTAAGTATCCTTTCCTGCTCGGAAGGACTAGGTTTTAACTTGTTAGGTGACCCCTAGGGTCCCAACATGAGAACGCTACTCTGATACCACTTGTAACATACACGATAAAAAATAAAATTTTGCGCTAACATGAAACACCTCAAACATCAATCTTATAGACATACATATGATACTTAAACAAAGGTTTTCATGTTAATTTGTAATTAACACATATTAATATTAACATTCCGTAAGTTCACCAAAACCTTTCACTAACTATTTATCATAATCTGTGATTGGTGAAGGTTCATTTAATTCTTAATTAAAGGTATCGAAATTTGATTGTACCATTTTTATGTTACATGTCCTGGCCATTTACTATCTTGGCAATTGTGCGATTTACTGTGGATCTGTGGTTAGTTTAATGGCCACCTGCCCGACCACACACCATCCGATCTACTGAGATCTACGGTGATGGAGTTCAGTGGTAAATGAATTGGTATATCCTCCGCAAAACCCTAGCCAAATCCTCATTTCGCACCACCATGCGATGAGCTCCTTTGCAGTTGATTATGGGTTCGATACCATAGAGTCTAGAGACTTCTTCACCAGCTAGTAATGGTGGAAAACAAAACGATGAACTACAGTATCTGTGAGCTGGGGTTAGAGTCTATCCGACACATTTCTCTGAGTGTGCGGAAAGTTTTTGTTTTTGTTTCTAATGCTTCTGCTGGTCATTATTTTTTCAATCCCTCACCTCTCGGCTCAGGTAAATATTACTTGTTATTGGTTTACAAATGGTACTGTGCATTTAGATTTAACTTGGTCCAGCTCTTACATTATGAAAATTCATTTCTATAGGGTTATGATCTCCCAACTTTTTCCTATTTCCTTCTCTCCAACTAAATATTCCACAAACTTGTGGCAATTTTAGCATTCGCAGGTATTATGAACTCTGGGTTTTCATTTTTCTTTAGTACCCATCAGATTTAACGTTGTTTTAACTTGTTATTTCTTTGTGCCATTTCTTACCATTTCTATGGCTTGTTTTTTTCTCTATTGGTGTATTTTATTCTAAACGACATTGTAACCTTCTTCCTTGCTGAGCGCTGGGGTTTTTGGCTTCTGCTAACGGATAACAATTCCAGTTTATTTCTAGGTACTCTGCCTCTAAAATGGACTTCATCCTCTTTTTGGCGTAATGGTGGATTTTCCACTTTGGGTGTTGACCCCATATTATCATTTAGTAGAGAAGTTTGGTTTAATTTGTAATGTTTTATGGTTCTAGTGTTAATGTATGATAGTGCCTTCCCTTTGAGTTTAAGAAGGTTGTTAAGCATAAATTCCTCTGAATTCATGTATATTTATAAAACTAGGTTTTGTTTCCCAGTATTAACTCATGCATTTCCTGGTTTCTCGATTTCTCTGTGTTACACAGCATTTTGTCACTATCCCTGAAATCCCCATCTCACCCATTGGAGGGTCATTTTTGTGACCAATAAGCAGTGTCATGCCTTGCAAAAACCATCATTGTGTCCCTTTACATGAGAGTAACATTCCTCTTGTTGACAATTCCCTGAGCATAGACTCAAAAACCCTTGTTTTTCCTTGGCACCAATAATCATTTATGCCCTCCCACTGAAGAGGAAGATTAACACTAAGCCCCACACCAGTTGTTGCTCTGTCCTATTTTTCCACCCATGTCAAGCTGTTTATGGAATGTTTTTTAAAAATAGAGGCGGAGATTCCACTCCAACCACCTTGAGGATGAGTCATTGGGAGTGGTTGAATTGATAAACCACAGACTTCCTCCTTTAGGTTTATGGTTTCCACCTCTTATGGGAACTCCCTAAAGGATAGGCCTCCCTCCCACCTTTGTAGGGATCCTAACCTCCTCATTTTCCTCTATAAAAGAAGCTATCTCTCTTAGAACAAGCTAGTTGAAATTGGAGAATTAGACATACTATAGCTGAATGGCTGAATAGCTGAATGACTAGAGAAGATAGAAGGAATTACGTTGAGGAAGCTTGAGTCCATGACTTTTGAGAGAGCATGATTCCATGCCTTCATCTCGTCCAAATTTCCTTAACGAGCATGTGAGACGCGATTCGCCTGAACCCTGTTGGAGGAGACTGCGACATCAAAACATCGGTTGTAACTCTTCCTTATATTCATTTATATACATGACTACTATTTGGTTCCACTGTTGTGTTATGATGTTTGTTTGACGCAATATGTTTAGCCCTATTTGACTGGTTAATAGTTATGAATGAAATTTTGTCATCTTTTATGTTGTTCTTGTTTCTTTTTCTTTGTGCAGGTATCCAAGCGTAATGGCGAACAGATTGTTACTTGTTGAGGTAGGAGCGAGAGGCCACCACTACTACAACAATAATGATAGCATTGGATTCCAGGTAGGTCGATCTACCGTTTCCCTTGTTCTTTCAATAATTAGGAAGCAACACTTTAGTGTGTTCCTTTGTTTCTAGACCCACTCTAGGGCTAGAGGGATTGTCTCCGTCCGTAGAGAGGATTTACCTACATAACAAATTGGTGACTCCACTGGGGATCAGTGCGAGTTTCTCGTTTCATTTTGTTGGGTTAATTTCAATTATTGCTTTTGTTATCTGTCTTTTCTGGTTTCCTTTTTTAGTTTTTCATCCTCTGTTCAACTCCAAAGTGTCAAGAATGACCTCTTCTCATTAGGTTTTGGGTTTTCTTCTTTTTCCCATAGTTATCTAGCTTGGCACGGTTTTTCTGTAAACAGTCGTGCCAATTGGCGCAGGTTGCTCTTTATGCAGTTGCGCCAACCCCTGTATGGTGCAGATTATAGCCTTATATTCGTGCCAACCTCTATAGGAATTGGTTTGATCTCCTTGATGAGTCTTTTGGTCAATTGTGCTTGCTTCTGGGTTATTTTTTATGCATGATTTTTCCTTTGGGATTTTTTTAATTACTGTCGACTTGCTTTTCTCAGTTGTTTGTCCATCACCTTATCAGTGTCAGTGTCAGTTGAGGCTTGTTGTTTTTCCTTGGTTTTGATATTGGAGTCCTCGATTGGTTTTCTTTTTTCCCTTTCTATTTTGATATAAGGTCACGGTGGTGGAACCACCGGTTTCGTCGTCCTCATTGCCTCCTAGTGGTAGTTCTTTCCTGAACGTTTCTTTTGAAACTCCTTAGTCCACTAAGTCTGTCAAGATCTCGCAGCCTATTCTCCCGTCTGTCCTGCCTCTTGCTACTCGATCTCATATTGAAGAGCCAGCTGAGATCAATTGACCTCCTTCTAGTGCTTGGTCTGGTTTTGGGGAAGAAGGATATTTTCCTCCTCTTAGGTCGGGCTCACCATTTTTGTCTATTGATGTGCCTCCGAGTCCCCATATTATTTTTGAAGATCTTACGGTGGAGTCAGATATGGACTCATATAGTACTGTTGGTAGTGAAGGAATGCTTGTTTATACAAGAGAATATCATCTTTTTCTAGAAGATGTCTCTCATGTTTCTACTCAGTCTTCTCCACCATTGTTGTCACTTCTGCCTGGCTATCGGTCCTTGAGTCATATTATGTCTGGTGTTGCCTCCATTGTGCAATTCAGTACAACAACTCCTTCTCATAGTTCGGTCTTACCTTCATTAGGACTATCTCCTTTGACACCTGGTTCGTCGATTACTGTTACATCTATTCCAGTTCGACCGATAGTCTGTGTGGCTTCATCCACACTTGTTTTTACCCATCAATCATCAGGATATTTTCACACCCGCAGGTCTACTTTTCTCAACCCTACGTGGCCTGTTAATCCCGGCCCATGTAGCTCACAAACCCATGCCATGGAAACCCCATCTACCTCTACCACGCCTATGGTTTCTACCTATGTGTTTGATGAGAAAATGTTGGATATTCACCGATGTTATGCTCCCTCGACAGAGGCCACACCTGCTTCTAGTGTTATTTCCACTACCCCTATGACTCCTGGCAGTCTTACTTTTGAAGAGTATATGTTAGCTCTTCAGCAGTAGAGCTCTCAAGGTTCTTAGTAACCTTAGGCTCCTAGTAATCCTCTTTTTCATCATTATGATGCTATCGGTAACCCTGTTTATTCATATCCACTTCATTATGATAAGCATGGTAATCTATTTTATTTGCCTCCTACTGATACTTATCAGACAGTTTCTCATTTCAGGCCTACCTTGCCTGTGCAACCCTCTGGCTTACAAGGACAACCGTTAGCTCAGCAAGGCCCTGCTTCTGGTCCACAGGGACAACCATACGGTCCACAAGTCCAACCTTTACAAGGGCAACCTTTGGCCCAACATGGACAACCCTCCAGTCTTTTCGATCAAGCTTCAAATCAAACAGGACTAGCTTATGCTCTTGGGGGTAAAATCTACCCACCACAAGGACAACCTGTTGCACCACAATTGCAACCACGTGCTCAATATGGCCTGAATATTGTGCAACCAGAACAACCCTACGGTCCTTCTCTAGGTCAACCTGGTTATCAGGGACAACCTGGTACATCGCAACCATCAGGCCAACCTTTCCCACAAGGCCAACCTGACATCCCTCAACAACCGATTCAACCCACTCCTCAGCTGGTTCCATTGTTTCAGCAGCCTGTTCTACCCGCTTAGCAGCCTTCTCAACCTGCTCAGCTGGGTCCGCTTGCTCAACTGCAAGGTTCTTACTACCCTCAAGGTTCATATCAACTGGTATATATTGCACCACAGGTTCCTTACCCTCAAAATCTACCTGTCTATCATCAACCTCAAAGCCATGCTTAAATTCCACAGCACACTCCATACGTTGCTTAGAAACGACCTCAATGGTCTACTTCGACTCAATATCCTTGTCCTCAACCCCACTATCAACCGACTTATCCGGCTTCTAATCCCTATGATCCGAATCCTCCGGGACAGAATGTGTGGGGGCAGAATCCTGCTCGAAATGAATGGAATGTATATGCAGGTCCTTATCAAAGACCTCTGATGACTTTCAATACTCACTTACCATTTCTTGCTACGTTGAAATTGCCTGATGTGTCAAAATTGAACGATCTCATTCCTCATAACCTGTATTGGCCTCCGGTTCCAACCAAGATTCCTGGTGATTGTCCTAAACTTGAGGGCAAGTTTGGTGAAGACCCCCAAGCGCATGTTATGACCTACCATTTTTGGTGTTCCTCTAACTCTTGGGTTGATGATTCTATTAGACTTTGTATTTTCCAGCAAACTCTTACTGGTGCCGCTGCAAAGTGGTACATTGATCTATCTCATGGCGTCTTCCAAGATTTCAATTCTTTAGCCATGGCATTCCTTACACATTTATAGTTACCAGTCCATTATGAGACCGGGACAGACCTCCTCACTTCATTAAAACAGAACAGAGCTACTCATATCTCGGATCATATTCATGAGTGGTGACGTCGTTGTCACATGATCAAATTTGAAATCCCTGATCAGCTTCTAACTCATTGGTTCACCACTGTGTAACCGAGGAACAAGCCATTTCTTACGCATAGTACCTTGATCTTGTGTATTCTCAGTCTGGCGCATTATATGATATCTTGCCTGATGCACCCCGACCTGGAACTTCTAAACCACCAGCTACTCCATACATTGATGGTATTATTGGTTATTTTTCTCAGACTTCTCAAAATTCTTCATCTTAAAACTCTCGGAAGCCAAAGTCCGCTTCTTCCAATAATGTTGCCTCTCAGTCTACTTTGAATTCTGGTAAACCCACAGAAGTTAATGCCATTAAGGCCAATCCTACGGATAATACTTCTAAAGGTAAAAATAAGGGTAAAGCTAAAGCCAAAGTTGATACCCTGAAACAGGATTCTCAGAAACCTCGTGTTGGTGATGGTTCTAAATGCAAACCGAAGTACCCTTGTTTGATTTGTGATGAAGAGCACTTCACCAAGGACTGTCCTCGATGGTCCAAAGTGAGATGATTGCTCAAAGCCACCCAGGTAACTCTGGCCATTCTTAAAGAACCTTTCCCATCTCAGCAGACTCAGATGGTATATCAATCTCAGTCCTTTACCCCGTCTGGCTCTAAGGGGTTCATCATGAACGGTTCAAGTGCCGTTTCTATTGCTACTCGGTCGAAATATTTTGCTAGATCTTGTCAAGACACGGGGAAGGATATCGCTGATGCTCCTCCTCCTCTGCCCGTTACTAGTCCTCTTGAGATTGAAAGGCCTAATGTTGAATCCGTTGTGCGACCACCTTCCAAAGGTGTCCTCCGTAAGTCTTCTTATAATCTCAAAGCCCGTGCCGCTCACCATTACAATATTTTTTAGGATTTGGCTCAGGCACTGTTTGCGATGTCCATGTTAGAATTACTTCAGAGTTGTCTATCATAGCGAAGGGATTTGTTATCTGCGATTGGAAGGATTGATCCTGCTGATACTAGCCTTCTTGCTTTTGATCTAGAGAATTTCGTTCCACGACTTCCGCATCAGATTGCGCTCATTATTCAAGTTGTTATTAATGGTCTCAACATTCATCGAGCAGTTGTGGATGAAGGTGCATCAACCTATATCATTTCATCTTTGTTTTGGAAATCCATTGGTTCTCTAGCCCTGAATTCATCACCAAATGCCTTAGAAGCATTTGATGGAAGAGAATCAAAACCTCTAGGTGTTCTCGCTAGCTTACCGATTACTTTGAAAGGGAAGACAGTCAATGTCAAGGTCGAAGTCATTAACGCTAAGCTCAATTATAATCTTCTCCTTGGTCATAGTTGGACTCATGCCATGTTGTGTGTTCCATCCACTCTCTTTCGTGTTTTCAAATTTCCAAATGAAGGAAAGATTGTTACTGTTGATAAATTGTCTTTCTTCACCTCTTCTTCCGAGAACGACATTCCGTATGTGGATAAGATTCCCACTCCCTACGAGAGAATAGGGCCAGCTCTTTTTAAAGATACTGCCCTCATGGGTACTTTTCCTCTTCTTCTTTCGAATACTGTTCAGATTCATATGATTTCTTAGTTTAATGACCCATGGATTATTCCATCGCCTGAACAAATTGATTCCTTCGGAGATTCGATTCCTTTGAGTGCAATTGAGATTGATTATTGTGAACTCATTGTTGCTTTGGAACATCCATCCTCTAATTTCTCTCCTTTGAGCATGTCTCTTGAAATTTATTGTCAATCCCCCTGGCTTGGTGATTCAGATTCACCTAATCCTTTGAAAGAGGTGTTTCGTTTCGATGAGGCCATCGTGGAAACCATGTCTCTTGAGGATCTGTGGTGGGATGATGGTCATCATCGTTCCTCGTTTATGCCCAGCCTCGGGTTCATGTTTACTTGTCTCGAGAATTTTGTAAATCAGGTTCCTTCTCCTTTGCTTCAATTGCCTGTTTTGACACATGACATCTTTACGGAAGGTAACTTGAGTAACATTACACAAACAATGCCTATTAACATTTTTGTTAAACTGGGAATTGTCGAGAACATTCATATTGGGGTTACTTGTTCTTCTGATGAAGTCTAATATTATACTAGCCTTTTCTGTGAGTTCTGTGATGTCTTTGCATGGTCCTATGAAGAAATGTCTGGCATTGATCCTAGTATAGTGGTGCATGAAATTCCTACTTATCTCGGTTCTAAACCTGTTCGCCAGTGTCTTCATCTGGTGCACCCTAGAAAAGTTGTCGCCATTAAGGCTGAAGTTGAAAAACTTCTTCGAGCTAGTTTTATTTATCCGATTCCTTTAACAGAATGGGTCTCTAATATTGTTCCTGTAGATAAGAAGCAAGGAACTATTCGTGTCTGTGTTGATTATCGTGATATTAATCAAGCTTGTCCTAAGGATAATTATCCCACTCCATTTATTGATCAGATCATTGATGACTGTGCCGGGAGTGAGATATTTTCCTTAATGGATGGTTTTTTTCGTTACAATCAGATTAAAATTCTTTCGACTGATCAACATAAGACTACCTTTATCTATCCTTGGGTTACTTTCGCATATAAGAAGCTCCCTTTTGTCTTAAAGAATGCTAGGGCTACATTTCAGTGAGCGATGTCGTATGCCTTTCACGATATTCAACACATCGTTCAGCCTTATTTGGATGACCTTCCCGCTCATTCAGCTAAGCGCATGGACCATCCTAATCATCTTCATCAGATCTTTATTCATTGTCGACGTTACAATATTTGGCTTAATTTGCACAAGTGCTTCTTCTGCGTTGATTCCAGTAGAATCTTAGGGTTTATCGTATCCAAAGATGGAATTCGCCTTGATCCTCTAAAGGTTGAGGCTATTATTAATCTCCCCTCTCCATCCTCATTACATCAGTTGCAGAGTTTGCAAGGTAAGGCTAATTTTCTACGTCGTTTTATACCTAACTATGCAAAAGAGGCTCGGGGATACGTGCGCTTATTAAAGCAGGGAATCCCATTCTGTTGGGATGAGATTGCTCAAAAATATTTTGAGGCCCTGAAGACGTTTCTTTTCAACGCTCCTTTGTTGCATCCTCCTAACTATCATCATGATTTTTCCATTTATTTAGCTGCCGCTTTCAGCACGATTGCCATGGTTCTGGTACAAGACAATGATGACGGTAACGAGCATGTTATTTATTACTTGTCTCGTAACCTTCTCGACCTTGAGACACGCTATGCACACGTCAAGAAGTTAGCATTAGCTACGGTCCAAGCAGTTCAACGTTTTCATCATTATATTCTTTTACATACATTGACTGTGATTTCCAATTGCAACCCATGATCTATATATTGTCTCGACAATTGATGGGGGGGAAATACTCAAAGTAGATTGTCATCCTCCAAGATTTCGATTTGGAATTTACTGCGGTCAAGTCGAAAAAATCATTAGTCTTTGCTAATTTAATTTGTTCCCTGCCTTCAGACTCTCCTCGATCTCGTCCTGAGGAATATATACCAGATGATACACTTTTCTTTATTAGCACCCTCGATCCATGGTATGGTGATATCATTGTTTATCTCTATACTTCTACTTTTAGATCTGAGTTGACGAAGGATGCCTGCCGATGCATCCGTCATCAGTCTCAACCTTATCGTATAGTCGGGGATACCCTCGATCGTGTCGGAGTGGATTCCATTCTCCGTCGATGTTTGACCCTCGAGGAAGCTGAGAAAGTCCTCAATGATTGTCACAGTGGTACTGTGGTGGTCACATGTCTAGTTATGCTACTGCACAAAATATTCTCCGTGCTGGTTATTTTTGGCCTTCTATCTTCAAAGACTGCATTGTCGCAGTTCGTAAATGTCATGATTTCCAGGTTTATCAACGCAAGATGCGTGCGCCGCCTGTACCTCTTCATCCTATCATTTTCGTTGGTCCCTTTGCGAAGTGGGGCATTGATTTTATGACATGTAACCCTCACTCGGCAGAGGGGAATGCTTATATTATTGTAGCCGTGGACTACTTCACCAAATGGGCCGAAGCAATGCCTACCCTTGCCGCTGACGGTAAGACAATTGCTCAATTCATCTTCAATCATATCAATGCTAGGTTTGGTGTCCCTCAAGCCATCGTCACCGATCATGGTTCCCATTTTCGGCATTACATGGTGGCCGAGTTGACTTCTAATTTGGGTCTGCATCACGACAGCCCAACGTCGTACTATCCTCAAGCCAATGTTCAGGTTGAAGCCGTGAACAAAGTTCTTGTTACCATGCTTCAATGTACGATTGGGATCCATAAATCCAATTGGCATATCATGTTATTTTCAACTCTTTGGGCATACCGAACCTCAGTTAAGAGTGCAACCAGATTCACCCATTTTCAGTTGGTTTATGCTCTGGAAGCTACTCTTTTGATTGAGTGTGAAATTCCTTCGCTCAAGTTGGTTGTTGAATTACTACTGAACACTTCACTCGAAAAAGAGCATCTCCTTTATCTCGAAAGGTTATATTAAACCTGCCGCTTTGCTGCTCTAGTTATCAAAGCACAGAAAAAGCGGGTCAAAGCTCATTTTGACCAATCAGCTTCCCCTCATTCTTTCATTGAAGGAGATATCATCCTCCTGTATGACCAAGCTCATGATAAGCTGGGGGTAGGTAAATTTCAACCCATTTGGAATGGGAATTACATTTTTAAATGCATATTACAGAATGGGGCCTATGATCTCATTGATTATGAAGGTCATCTGTTAGAACAACCCAAAAATGGGTTGTATCTCAAAAAATATTATGCATGAGTCATTCATGCATGATTTGTGTACATAGGTGTTTTTTAAATTTTTGTACATGTTTTTTTTTGGTGTGCTTTGTGTTAGCACTCAAATCTACCTCAGGCTGAAATGAAGTAAAACTCAAGGCTACATCAAACCACGCTCAACCTCGTAGCTAGCCCTACGAGGACAGGAGAGGGCTCTCTCCGTCAATCTCGAGAAAATAAGAAATAAGATGCGAGATGACTTACAATAAGAACTGATTTTAGGCTAGTAAAGAGATAGGTATGTTTGGTTTTTGGTTTTTTGGGTTTTCGCTGGAGTAATGGGAAAACAAGTTTTGGGTCCGGGGATAAGGTCAGACCTTTGCAGAGATCAAGCTGGGGCGAGGTAGGTGATGATCTTGATGCTTTAAATTGGATTTATGGATAGATTAGACTGACGAGGAGCTGAAGAGGGCAAAGAAGAACTTGGATCCTCTCCAAACAACTGAAAACATATAGAACTAACTGAATTCAAAGGCCAAGCACTGTAAACAATGGATTCAACCTTATTTCACTCATTCAACTTAGTTCAGAAGCATAATGAAAGTATGGCATACATTAAACATGAAGAAACTTACAGTAAACAAAGAAGAAACACCATCAAGAACAGAACACCACAAGGATCCCAACAAGTGCCGCAAAACCCCTGATCTTTCCTTAGCCAAAATATGAAAAATATGTACAATGGTATCAAAAGTATCCCAAGAGTCCAACCTCTCCAACCTCTGAAAAGGATTGAGAAATTACAATATATAGAGTACTCTAACACCTTTCCCCACCTCTAGGGGTCGAATTCCCTCTTCAGGGATCAGTTTCAACCAATTCTAATCATAGAACTACAATCTAGGCAGCTAACCACTTGCCTCTAAAAGAGTGGAAACTGATCCATTACATGATTTTTTACTCTTTTGAGAGTGAATCTTCTAGAAGAGATAAAAACAAGCCAAAGTTACATGCCCAACATGAATTTACATCATAAAAACCCAAGAATTCTATCCATAGGCAAAACTGGTCCAAAATAGGCGAAATACTGAGCTGGCAGCTGAAAACTCAAAAAAATCTCTAGGTGGGTCGCTCCTGAACTACGTGGGTCGCTCATGTTCCAGGCTGATTTTGAGGTAGCTCCCGACATCCAAATTGAGCTTATGATAGCTCGTTGGAAAGCCCTGGATGTCTAATTTCCAACCCAAGTGGAATTTCTGAATTTGGAGTTGATTTGACCCTCCAAAACCTCATTCTCCCAGAGGTACTTCCTACTGGTGCAAAAGGTGGCAGCAAGGTGGTTTTCATGGTGTTTTTGAGCTGTTTGACCATCCAAATTTTGTTGAAATGCTAAGTTGACTTCAGAGGATGCATAATTAACCATGACAAATCCAAAAATGTAAAAATCTCCTCCAGCAAGTGTCTCAAAAAAATGCGAGCGCATGAGCGCGCGACCCACGTAGCTGCAAAACCTGTTTTTAAGACCAAAAATTTGAAAATGACAAAATTTTCTCCGAATTTGCCCAAATTTGGAGCGGAGGTCCTCCATCATGTGTCTTGCCCAGTCAATGAAGCCTCAGCCAAAATCCGAAGTGGATTAGGCCTTTTCCGCCGTCGAAGTGCCTTGCGCAACCTCCTCTTCATGATCCTCATCCTCGCTTTGCAAACATGCATGCGAGCCCAGTAATGGCCTTTCATGTGGCGAAGCAAGTCTTTGTCTCGATTGGCCTTCGCCAATAGCTTCTCCAGATGTATATTTACCCGCGTGAGTACAGTATCTCTGTCAGCTGGTGTCATGTCACCGGGCCTCTTTCGATTCCACTGTCTGTCCTCACGGATTTGGCGCACCTCATAAAATGTGAGCTCATCCTCGAGCTGTTTATTGCGCTGATCCAAATAGTTAATCACCCACTGAGCCTTCTGCAATTGGTCTTTCAGCTGGTCATTCTCGGCCCTTTGCTCCTGGATGACTTCCCTCAGCTTCGAGCTAGGAGAGCCCATATCAACATCAATGACTGTCATATCGGTGTCCCGGCCTCCTGATGGGCCCTCATCATGCATGGGCCTCTTGCCCCTGTCTTGTACCTGTACCTGCACTGGAGAAGAAAATGAGACCCTTTCCACATCACGTGGAGATAGTACCCGTCGTGTCGCTGCAAATAAGGCCCTGTGGCCTCGCTGATATGTCTGAACCAAAGGAGTAATGATATGCCCAACCTCAAGCATGTCCGGCTGGTGTGAGGGCTCTCCTGCATCATAAACTGCCTCAGGAGGCTGCTGTGGCACTCTGAAAAAGTCTCTAGAGTGATGCCCTGCTCTGCCAACTGATGTGACACCAAGATTTTGATCAAAGCGAAATGATATATACTCCTGTACTGCTGCACTGGGCTCGTCTTCTTCTGCACAAATGTAACCATCTTCTCTATGTTGCGGTATATGAAATAAGGAGTATTCATCATACGCACCCTTGTGAAGTGCATCAGCAAACGAACATGATATGAGAAAAGACGAGCATACCTGCCCTCACAACTAAAATACTGAATGATGAGCCTCATGAGTGGTGCATACTCATCTCTGTTTTGAATGCAAATGAAATTTTGACCAAATAGGAGCAGGCCACCTTCAAAAGTTTGAACACATCTAGTCAAAGAAGTACATGGCATTAATAATAATATGTTTGTCTAGAAGTAATGACCATAAAGGTTTCAATGGGCCATTTGAAACAAAGACATGAGCATATTTTAACATTGGGTAATGTGACTCATTACAAACATGGGCAATGTGACTCAAAGGGTTTAAATATGGTATAACAATAGCAATGGTTGCAGCGGTATAATGGGTATGAGAGCAAATTGATTTTGATGTTATATGGAAGGCTGGCCATATCACTGTCTTAAGATAGCAAACACGTTCTTTCCATCTTTCATTTTCATTTCAAACCCTGAAAACAATGATATTATGACTGTGGGGTTTTAAAACCTCCATTTGAATATTGGAAACCACCCATGATGCCACAAATGCGTTGAAAAACATCAAACAATGGATAGAAACCTGTTTGAAGGCAGCTTGAGTCGATTCCAAGCCAAACTGGGCGCTCAAACTAAATTCCAAAACTCTGTGTCTGCGTGGGTCGCACAGGCTCTGCGTGGGTCGCGCAGCCCAGGTGGGTCGCTCTCCCTCAACGTGGGTCGCGCAGCCCCAAAACTCTGTCCACGCACTTCAAAATTCTGAAATCGGCCCTCCACTTTGCAAACACGATTTGGGAGCTATGAAATTGGTTCAAATGAAACTTGTTTGGCTTTTATACATGTCACAAATATCTTCACAATCAGATTTTATTTCAAATCTAATTTCAAACCCATATTACAAATGTTTTTGTAATTTTCACTTTTGGCTTTTTCAAATACAAACTTCCTTTGGCTTTTTTGAGGTCGATACTAATGCTTTTACTGTCTTCTTGCAGGGATATGACTATCTTGGCTAGAGAAAAGACCAGGGGTCTGCTTTTGACAATGTTTTCATGGCGGAACAATTACAAATTTATTACAAAATGATAATGACAAATTTCTAGTTCCAAAACAGAGTTTTGGACTAGAAATATATATTTTTTTAAAATGCTGATGATAATAAAAATAGAAATCACAAGTACTGGACTTTCCTCACCTTGCAGGCTTTATGACTAGTATATAAATGACTCAAAAACCCTAGACACCAAGACCTAGGACACTTATTAACATTTTTAACGACCATATATATAATGACAATAACTATGAATAATTTTTTTGAGGAAATATTTTTAAAATAGCGCTGCAGGTATAAACATGAGGAAACATAGGACGACAGAACCCTTCGTCAGTTCCATGGCATGCTCCTAGTGAAATGAAACGAAGTGGAACAAGCGAGACACCTAATAATGAATATGAAAAAGACGAAATGATCACTGACGGAGAGCTGCAAGGACCGACTCTAACATTGGCTCCAATGGGGATGGTGGCTCCATGGAGATGCCAAGAACAGCAAATCTCTGGGGGAGTCAGACAGTGCCTCTCATCCATTGGGCGATGGAATCATTATTTCAACTGACAAGACAAACTTTGGACAATTTTATTGACTGCAGATTTGACTAATGATAGACTGCAATTTGACCAAAACTAACTAGACTCAAACTGACATGACTTTAAACAAGAAGACTGATAAAACTTAACTTTACAATCTCAAACCAACCAACCTCTATTTCCAGAATTATAGCCTTCGCTCCGGGCCCCAGACTGAAAATGAGAGATCAGTGCACACTTGCAATGAAGCAAAAGTAAAATGATATATACAATGACAATGAGATCAGCAGCAAGTACTCAGAAATAATAGCGCTTCAGCAACCGACCATTGATCGGTCCACCAGGACAATCATCTCCATTCATTTCTTTGAGAAGAAATGCATTCTGCCCCCGATACGCTGCAATCTTAAATGGTCCCTTCCACAAATTCTCAAATTTGCCGTGCTTTCCCTTGTCTTCATTCCGGGCATCCCATTTCAAAACTACTTCATCCAATTGAAACTTATCTGATTTTGCCTTTCTGTCGTAGATCTTCTTAATGCGCTCCTGCAACTTGAAAGTATTTTGAAATACCTCCTCACGTGTCTGCTGTAAATGAATCATCTCATTAATCCTCCGCTGCATAGGATCCTCTTCACTTCCAGCCTCCCGAAGCAATCTGACCACTGGGACAGCAAGTGAAGTAGGAAAAACCGTATCCGTCCCATACACCAACTCGAAAGGAGACATACCAATAGACCTTTTCTGACTTACCCTATCAGCCCATAATGCATTCACCAACTTTTTGTGCCAAGCCTTCTTGTTGATTTCCAGCAATTTCTTAATGATATTCACCAAGGATTTGTTTGAAGATTCCGCCAAGCCATTCCCTTGCGGATGGTATGCGGTTGAATGTCCCAATGTAATATTGTACTTAAAACAAAAATCAACCATCCTCTTAGACTTAAAAGCTGCTACATTATCTGTGATTATTTTAGTAGGACACCCAAAGCGTGACAAAATATTGTTTTCAAGGAAAGAGATAATTACCGCATCAGTGGCCTGTCGAGTGGGAATCGCCTCAATCCACTTTGTGAAGTAGTCTGTAGCTGTCAAGATCCATCTATGCTGTCCGGAAGATGCTGGGTGGATTTCTCCGATAAAATCCAATCCCCACTGCTGGAATGGTGCATTAACTTCGATTGGTTTTAGAGGCAAAGGCCGTAGTTTCTGCTTCCCTTCGAATATTTGAAACTCATGACAATTTTTCACAACCTTGAACACATCAGAAAACAAAGAAGGCCAATAATACCTTGCCCTTAGGATCTTATTCGCTGTGGTCTTCCAAAACAAATGACCTCCACAGTCACCTTTGTGAAAATCCTCCAAAACTCTTTGAGCTTCCTCCTCTACCAAACAATTCAACAACATACCCCCAGGGTCTTTCCAATACAACGCAGAATTTAAAATGCAGAATTTAGCATCTCTTAACTTCAATGTTCTACTCTTATTTCGAGGCATACCAGGCGGTGTAGATAAATTCTGAAGCACATATAAAATGTCAGCATACCAAGGAGAAGAAACAAAAATATCGGATACCTGAACTGACGTACTTTCCTCATCTTCATCAGACATGGCAGCAATCAAATTTATGTCTAGAGCATGCAGATTTGTTTCAGCCATGAGCTTGGCGAGTCCTTGTCCTTTAATCAGCTTGGTCGGTTTAATCTCCACATCGTACTCTAACAACGCAACGATCCACTTACCTCTTCTTCCTTCTGGATCTGCCTGTACCAAAACATCTTTAACTGCTGCGTTAGGAACATATGCTGTAATATGGGAATGCAATATGTACACACGGAAATCCTTCAAAGCTTTTACAAGCGCAAGTGCTTGTTTCTCAATGATATTATACTTCAATGCCCCATCTCTTATGATCCGACTGAAAAAAGCGATGGGCTTCTCAACTCCATCCCTTTTTTGCATCAAAACAGCTGCCAATGTATGCTCAGAAGCGAAAGAAAATAAAATGAAGTCTTGTGTGTAATCGGGGATGATTAAAATAGGGGCTGAAGAAAGAGCTATCTTTACCAAATTGAATGACTTTACTGCCTCTTCTGTCCATCTTACCTGACTGTCCTTTTTCAACATGTTCGTGATTTCTCTAAGGTGTTCTGCAAGATTGGGAATGAAACGACGCAGAAAATTCATTTTACCATTAAATGACTGTATCTCTTTCTTGTTCCGGGGCTGTTCAATCTGTTGAATGGCTTCAACACGTGCAGGATCAACTCGAATGCCATCTTTCGAGATGATGTGGCCAAGGAGCTTTCCTTCATCCATGGCGAAAAGGCTCTTCTTTGGATTCAGCGAAATGCCATATTTTCTGCACTTCTGGAAAACAATCTTCAGATGATTTAAATGTTCCTCATCAGAATTAGAAAATACAGTTAGATCATCAAGGTAAACAACCAAAAACACATCTTTCTCATTGGCAAAAGCCATGTCCATTGCACGCTGAAAGGTAGCGCCTGCATTCTTTAAACCGAACGGCATCTTTGCGTAATGAAATGTTCCTCAAGGAGTGGTGAACGCAGTCTTGTCACGATCATCTTCCTGCACTAAAATCTGATTATAACCTGAGTATCCGTCGAGTAGTGACATCCTTGATGCTCCAACTACTCGCTGCAATATGTGATCCATCTTTGGCAGCGGATAATTGTCCTTTAATGATACCTTATTCAGATTTCTGAAGTCAATACATAAACGGATTTCACCTGTCTTCTTTCTCATGGGCACCAAGTTTGATATCCAATCTGAAAATCGAATAGGCACAATGATTCCTGACTTATACAACCTATTTACCTCTTTTTCGATCGATGGTAGCAGCTTTGGATTGATCCTCCTCAACTTTTGACGAAAAGGCTTCTGATTTGGTTTGATGGGAATAGTATGCCGGATGATATTGGTATCATATGTTTTAAGATCTGAATAATCCCACGCAAACACATCAGAAAATGAAGATAACAATTTCACATATTCTGCTCTTACCTTTGGTGAAAATGACTTTGACAATTTCACCATCTTGGGATTCTCAGCTGTCCCAATATTTACCTCTTCGACACCCTTCTCTGTTGGCCTCAATGTAGGCTTACGAGCTACATCATCTTGATCAAACAACTCTTCCAATGGAATCAATCCCTTAGGAATGATGTTATCCTTCAGTTGCATCACATCCATTTGATTTATCTGTATGTCATCAACACCATCATCAAATTCTGTATCTATGGAGGTATCTTTAAACTTACCCTTATTCTGCAGAAATTCACCAATCTCCTCATCATCCTCAAAAACTTGCCAACATCGCTGATTGTCTGGAACGGTGGGTCGGTGTTTCACATGTATCTCAAACTTGTTGCTGGAATTCATTGGAATCTTAAGATTGCTTGCTGCCTTAGCAAGCCCATCAGCAACACCGTTTTGTATGCGAGGCACACATGTTAAAGTATAATCAGAAAATAACTTCAGAATGTCCAAAACTGCATTTCGGTAAGCCCTCATGCGAGGATGCTTAGCCTGAAACTCACCTTTAACTTGCTTTATCACTAATTCTGAATCACCATATACTGCAATCCTTTTCGCATTCAGCTTCTTGAGAATCTTAAGGCCAGCAATAAGAGCCTCGTATTCCGCTTCATTGTTAGAACAATCGAATGCAAGCTTGTAAGAACACACTCTCACATTGCTCGGAACTTTATCAGGAGCGAAAACTGGACTTCGAATCCACACACCAATCCCAGCACCATCGTTGCCCACTGCACCATCAAAATCCATGGTCCAAAGACCATCTTCATCGTCCTCTAAATGCTGAAACTGTGTCGGCTCTGTTTTTCCTGTTTGCTGCCCATTGTCTTCAGCTGATTGCTCCAAAACAGCTTGTTTTTCTCTTCTTTCTTTTGCAAAACTTCTCTAAAATTCTCATTTATTTCTGGTATGTCTTCTGCCTGAACTAATTGACTTTCTACATCATTAAAACTATCAGCAAGCAACACAAACGACTCTAAATCAGTATGTACATAGTTGACAGGATGATTGACTGGCTTCTCTTTGCTAGTTATCATGTATTTCATCTTCTGCTCACGATACAACTTTCTCATTTGACCGAAGACTGGAATTGTAGCATAAGAGAAATCTAATTGAAGTGTACCTTTCAACTTTGCCCCCCAAGATCTTGCAAGGAGCATTCCGAAACGCGGAGGAATGTCAGCAACCACCACATCCATCAAAACATTCTTCGCTGGAATTTGATCTAAACTTACCACCAAATCTTTGATGAGTCCTATACACTTTACCCGGCTGGAATCGAATGAATACAAATCATGATACTCTCTTGTAATATCTAATCCCAACTTTTCCATGATTGCCTTTGGCATCAAATTGTGTGAAGCACCCGAATCGAGCATAGCATTATGCAATATATATTCATGCAACCTCAAACTGATGTAAAAAGGGGGAACATTACTGTCAGGAGACTCACCATTTAATGCAGGCCCAAAAATCAATTCCGGCTGATCATCCTCAACATTTACCGTGTCAATCATTGGATCAAAGTTCAGAATTTTGGTGACTTGACTACGGTAACTGCTGTTCTTCATAATCTCCGTCAAAGGAATGGATATTTTCAGTTTTGAAATTTCATTTTCCAAGCTAAATGCTGAAACCTTCTTGACCTCTTTGATTGGAATATCCTTCTTTTCAACCTTGTCTTTCACTATACTTGACTGATTTACCTTCTCAGCTGATGATACTTTACTTGCTGCGGGGTCAATTGTCTCTTTCCCTCTTTTCTGCGGTATTGGTGAATCTGTCTTCGGTGCTGAAGCTTCCTTTCTTTTCTGAATGGGATTTATAGGCACATCTCGATTTCTCAATGAATACTGTTTCTGCTGAGCAGTCAATGCATTCAAATATCCTCTTTGGTATTCATCTGACTCTTCTTCTAAATCAGCATCATTTGTTAAGATAAAATCCTCATCTTTCTGAACAACTGAACTTTCACCATACTCCTCTTCCTCAGTAATATAAATAGGCAAATCATCAGGAGTAAAGAAATGATTTTGCTCACCTGACACATCATCATCATCATCGGAATCATGACTCACAAAATTCTGCAAAAGTGGAGTCTTAACCTGCTGTTGGGCTGCTGGCTCTTGAGCTCTTTGTTCACGCTGCTTAATTCTGAATTGTGGCTGCTGCTGGCCACGGAAATTTGGATTTCGAAACTGTGTTTCTGCTTTGTCAAGATTTATTCTTCTTAAAGCCTTTTCCAACTCATGAGCTAAGTGCTGTTCTGATATAGATGTAGAAGGCTCTTCCTTTATTGTCACTCTTTTCTCTGCTTTCAACCGTGCTCTTTTATCATTCAAATTTGCCTCAACACTAACAACGACCTTCTGCATATCTTCTAAAGTAGGTGGGTCTCTATCACGAAGGGAATAAGCCATCTCCGGATCAAAGCCATCCGGGAATTTAAGGAGAGCAGACTTTTTGGACGGTCTCAAATCATCTGGAATAGCATTATACACTGTATTGAATCTAATGATATAATCCCGAACAGACTCACCAGGATTACGTTTGAGGTTTGTATATTCTGAAGTAATCTGCAACGGATCCTTTTTCATCTCCCATCGGTCTAAAAACTGCCTCTGAAGTTCTGCCAATGTATCGATGCTTCTTTGTGGCAAGGCTCTGAACCATTTCCGTACCTCTCCTCCAAAGGTTTGCACAAAAGCCTCATGGTCACATTTTCTTCATCAATCTCGAAACGATCAAAGAAATCTGCCATATTGTCTACATGCTGTTGTGCAGGAAGACTCTGTGGAGTGCCATCAAATGTCGGGATCTTACTCTGATAGTCTGCGGGCATATCATTCAACTGCTGGGGTAACACAAGGGGTGCAAAACGAGCAGCCATAGCTCTTGGTGGATTGAAAACAATCTGTTGTCGAGGAGATCCAGGAGGAGTAGGAGCAGTAGGTCTATGAGATGTATTCAATGGAAACGGAGAAAATACTATTGATTGCTGATCAGAAAACTCAGGCTGAACCGGAATGGTAGGGACAAAAGGAGGTTCAGTAGGGATCCGTGAACTTGATGCAATTTCAGATGGGTCAAGAACTTGTGAAGCAGATTCAGTAAATTCAAAAGTGTTAGTATCCTCAATAGAACTTTGCAACTGTCTATCCAGGTACTGTGAAACAAATCTATATTGCAAATCTTCAGTAAACAATGGATCTGGGACTAATCTTGACAATTCAGTTTCGGAAAAATTCACAAACAAGGATGTTTCAAACCGTGCATCAAAGGGGATTTCATCAACATATATGATTTTGACAGGACAGGATGCAGATCGAGTAAGCACTCTGGAACTCTCAAAACTCAATTGGCTTTCTCTTTCAGAACTCTCTTGGCTCCCTTGTTTTCTAAGGGTCCTTGGAATCAGATTCGGATTTTCGAATATTGTTGGTGGATCAGGGTCAGGATTCGCCCTATTATTTCTTCTTGAAGCCAGTGTATTGATCTTCTCGGAAAACAAAAATTACAAGGAACACAATCAATTATTTTCAGCCTTTCGACTTCTAGACTCAATCATCCAAAAGGTCTAGAACGAATAAGTATACTGGGGTGATTTACAAATCAAGTACTGAACACACAAGCTTACCGGAGATCGACTGAAGCAGCGTTTATCTACTTCCGCTTATGCATAACAAAAGCGTTTCAAAAGCTACCTGGCGTGACTTCAGACTCCGTCTAAGACTCGTGGAACAAACACATCAACAAGCAAACCATTGAGATTTTCCCCAGTATGGTCGCCACTATGTTAGCACTCAAATCTACCTCAGGCTGACATGAAGTAAAACTCAAGGCTACATCAAACCACGCTCAGCCTCGTAGCTAGCCCTACGAGGACAGGAGAGGGCTCTCTCCGTCAATCTCGAGAAAATAAGCAATAAGATGCGAGATGACTTACAATAAGAACTGATTTTAGGCTAGTAAAGAGATAGGTATGTTTGGTTTTTGGTTTTTTGGGTTTTCGCTGGAGTAATGGAAAACAAGTTTTGGGTCCGGGGATAAGGTCAGACCTTTGCAGAGTTCAAGCTGGGGCGAGGTAGGTGATGATCTTGATGCTTCGAATTGGATTTTATGGATAGATTAGACTGATGAGGAGCTGAAGAGGGCAAAGAAGAACTTGGATCCTCTCCAAACAGCTGAAAACATATAGAACTAACTGAATTCAAAGGCCAAGCACCGTAAACAATGGATTCAACCTTATTCACTCATTCAATTTAGTTCAGAAGCATATGAAAGGATGGCATACATTAAACATGAAGAAAATTACAGTAAACAAAGAAGAAACACCATCAAGAACAGAACACCACAAGGATCCCAACAAGTGCCGCAAAACCCCTGATCTTTCCTTAGCCAAAATATGAAAAATATGTACAATGGTATCAAAAGTATCCCAAGAGTCCAACCCGTAGAATGCCTCAGAAATTACAATATATAGATCACTCTAACCCCTTTCCCCACCTCTAGGGGTCGAATTCCCTCTTCAGGGATCAGTTTCAACCAATTCTAATCATGGAACTACAATCTAGGCAGCTAACAACTTGCCTCTAAAAGAGTGGAAACTGATCCATTACATGATTTTTTACTCATTTGAGAGTGAATCTTCTAGAAGAGATAAAACAAGAAAAAGTTACATGCCAAACATGAATTTACATCATAAAAAACCAAGAATTCTATCCATAGGCAAAACTGGTCCAAAATAGGCGAAATACTGAGCTGGCAGCTGAAAACTCAAAAAAAAATCTCTAGGTGGGTCGCTCCTGAACTGCGTGGGTCGCTCATGTTCCAGGCTGATTTTGAGGTAGCTCCCGACATCCAAATTGAGCTCATGATAGCTCGTTGGAAAGCCCTGGATGTCTAATTTCCAACCCAAGTGGAATTTCTGAATTTGGAGTTGATTGGACCCTCCAAAACCTCATTCTCCCAGAGGTACTTCCTGCTGGTGCAAAAGGTGGCAGCAAGGTGGTTTTCATGGTGTTTTTGAGCTGTTTGACCATCCAGATTTTGTTGAAATTCTAAGTTGACTTCAGAGGATGCATAATTAACCATGAAAAATCCAAAAATGTAAAAATATCCTCCAGCAAGTGTCTCAAAAAAATGCGAGCGCATGAGCGCGCGACCCACGTAGCTGCAAAACCTGTTTTTAAGACCAAAAATTTGAAAATGACAAAATTTTCTCCGAATTTGCCCAAATTCGGAGCGGAGGTCCTCCATCATGTGTCTTGCCCAGTCAATGAAGCCTCGGCCAAAATCCAAAGTGGATTAGGCCTTTTCCGCCGTCGAAGTGCCTTGCGCAACCTCCTCTTCATGATCTTCATCCTCGCTTTGCAAACATGCATGCGAGCCCAGTAATGGCCTTTCATGTGGCGAAGCATGTCTTTGTCCCGATTGGCCTTCGCCAACAACTTCTCCAGATGTATATTCACCCGCGTGAGTACAGTATCTCTGTCAGCTGGTGTCATGTCACCGAGTCTCTTTCGATTCCACTGTCTGTCCTCACGGATTTGGCGCACCTCATAAAATGTGAGCTCATCCTCAAGCTGTTTGTTGCGCTGCTCCAAATAGTTAATCACCCACCGAGCCTTCTGCAATTGGTCTTTCAGCTGGTCATTCTCGGCCCTTTGCTCCTGGATGACTTCCCTCAGCTTCGAGCTAGGAGAGCCCGTATCAACATCAATGACTGTCATATCGGTGTCCCGCCCTCCTGATGGGCCCTCATCATGCATGGGCCTCTTGCCCCTGTCTTGTACCTGTACCTGCACTGGAGAAGAAAGCGAGACCCTTTCCACATCACGTGGAGATAATACTCGCCGTGTCGCTGCAAATAAGGCCCTGTGGCCTCGCTGATATGTCTGAACCAAAGGAGTGATGATATGCTCAACCTCAAGCATGTCCGGCTGGTGTGAAGGCTCTCCTGCATCAGGAACTGCCTCGGGAGGCTGCTGTGGCACTCTGAAAAAGTCTCTAGAAATGAAATCCTCCCAAGTGATGCCCTGCTCCGCCAACTGATGTAACACCAAGATTTTGATCAAAGTGAAATGGTATATACTCCTGTACTGCTGCACTGGGCTCGTCTTCTTCTGCACAAATGTCACCATCCTCTCTATGTTGCGGTGTATGAAATACAGAATATTCATCATACGCACCCTTGTGAAGTGCATCAGCAAACGAACATGATATGAGAAAAGACGAGCATACCTGCCCTCACAACTAAAATACCGAATGATGAGCCTCATGAGTGGTGCATACTCATCTCTGCTTTGAATGCAAATGAAATTTCTTTTCAATTAAATAGAGCAAAGCCACCTTCAAAAGTTTGAAACACATCTAGTCAAAGAAGTACATGGCATTAATAATATGTTTGTCTACGAGTTATGACCATAAAGGTTTCAATGGGCCATTCGAAACAAAGACATGAGCATATGCTAACATTGGGAAATGTGACTCATTACAAACATGACGAATGTGACTCAAAGGGTTTAAACATGGCATAACACTAACAATGGTAGCAGTGGTATTATGGGTATGATAACAAATTGATTTTGATGTTATATAGAAGGCTGGCCATATCACTGTTTAAGATAGCAAACACACTCTTTACACCATTCATTTTCATTTCAAAGCCTGAAACCAATAATACTATGACTGTGAGGTTTTGAATCCTCCATCTGAATATTCGAAACCACCCATGATGCCACAAATGCGTTGAAAAACATCAAACAATGGATAGAAACCTGTTTGAAGGTAGCTTGAGTCGATTCCAAGCCAAACTGGGCGCGCAAACTAAATTTCAAAACCCTGTGTCTGCGTGGGTCACCCAGGCTCTGCGTGGGTCGCGCACCTGCAAACCTACACTGCTGAACTGACTCTGCGTGGGTCGCGCAGCCCAGGTGGGTCGCTCTCCCTCAACGTGGGTCGCGCAGCCCCAAAACTCTGTCCACGCACTTCAAAATTCTGAAATCGGCCCTCCACTTTGCAAACACGATTTGGGAGCTATGAAATTGGTTCAAATGAAACTTTTTTGGCTTTTATACATGTCACAAATATCTTCACAATCAGATTTTATTTCAAATCAAACTTCAAACCCATATTACAAATGTTTTTTGTAATTTCACTTTTGGCTATTCAAATACAAACTTCCTTTGGATTTTTCGAGGTCGATACTAATGATTTTGCTGTCTTCTTGCAGGGATATGGCTATCTTGGCTAGAGAAAAGACCAGGGGTCTGCTTTTGACAATGTCTTCATGGCGGAACAATTACAATTATTTACAAAATGATAATGACAAATTTCTAGTTCCAAAACAGAGTTTTGGACTAGAAATATATTTTTTTTTAAATGCTGATGATAATAAAATAAAAATCACAAGTGCTGGACTTTCCTCACCTTGCAGGCTTTATGACTAGTATATAAATGACTCAAAAACCCTAGACACCAAGACCTAGGACACTTATTGACATTTTTAATGACCATATATATAATGACAATAACTATGAATAATTTTTTGAGGAAATATTTTTAAAATAGTGCTGCAGGTATAAACATGAGGAAACAAAGGACGACAGACCCCCTCGTCAGTTCATGGCATGATCCTAGTGAAATGCAACGAAGTGGAACAAGCGAGACACCTAATAATGAATATGCAAAAGACGAAATGATCACTGACGGAGGGCTGCAAGGACCGACTCTAACACTTTGCAAGCATTTTCTTGCTTATTTGGGTCTTGCTTATTTGTGCAGATGTATATTACCCCTTATGTCAGTTTCGCGGATGGTGTTTCCCGTAGTACCAGGAATTTGTCTTCAGTAGCCTGGGTAATCTATGATCCTGTTGATGAGTTGATAGAACTAAAATCTATTTGTATAGGACGAACTACAAACAATGTCATTGAATATAGTGTTTTTCTTGAGCTATTAACCGAGGCAATCAATCTCGGCATACGCACATTTCTTGTAAATCTAGATTCACAGCTTGTTGTTCTATAACTCAATGGTCATTATTCAGTTAGAAACCCATACATTTTGAGATTGTATTTACATATTCGTTTGTTGGAAAGACATTTTGATTTTATCACATATCAACATATTCCTAGACAAATGAATGCATTAACTGATACAATGGCTAACATTATATTAGATAGACATTTGTGTAATTTGTAAAATCATCATCATGTGAAAAATATCCATATAGGAAAATAGTTGTACATATATATATATATATATATATATATCACGTATATCACGTGTTTGCATCATTGCACATCATACATTTTAAAAACGTATGTGTTTTTATGTTACATCGTGAGTCCCTATGTCTCTCAAAAATGTAGATATAAAGCCTAGGTGTCTAATCAGTGTGATTCTCATGATAGCATGTCACTGCCTGTACAAGTTGCCTCAGCAAGTGGTGAATACGGCTTGACACCCCGACGGTATGTCTCTGATAGACGTGAGGTACATCGTCGAATCATGCATAATCCGAGACTCCATGTGTGATCCCCTCTAGGTTGCGCATGAGCTCCTCTTCCTTACTTCCCTCACCATGAGGGTCGAAATCACGAGGAATTCACCTCGCTATTGGAGACATGCCTGCGGGTCTCTCTGGGCCAACATCTGCAAGTATATGGATTTAAATTTAGAACATACATAAACAAAAAAATTCATAATACTCATGAAAATTAAAAATGAGTCTTACCCACAATGATCAATTGTCGGCTAAGGCAATCAAAGAAGTCTGGTCTCCAGGACATCTGTTGACCGCCCCCCGCCCTTGGCATTAGAGCTGCCCATTGGGCCATCCATGGTTATCTCGCTGGTGTTGTCGGGACTATGACCTCCTGACGCTGAAAAATTGGTAGTCGTTCCAAGAAGAATGATACTAGGATATACCCATAACCAAATTGCTTCAATTTGGTCTTCTTGCACTTTGTTAGCTGGCATTTCATGTTTATTGTCATGGCCTCTACCCAGTTGTAGATGGTCAGTTCCAAGAAGTCTACATCAAGAAAAAACTATGTTTTTGTTGCTTCTTACGGTGCTTGTGATCCTGCAGCTTGTGTAATGGTATGTAGCACTACTTTTAGTGCTAGGTCTGGGATAGTTTGGATGTCAACTTTCCCACTTCCTGTTCCCTTCAATGCCCCTCGACATACTCTGTCCGTCACCATGGACATACTCTCCATGCAAGGTTGGGTACCGGTTAGGATCAGTGCTGCTCCCCTCCGCCACATTCCCGTGATAAAGTAGACGTCATAAACATCAATCTAAAGTTCCTGATCTCGAGGGATGAAATTTTCTTGGTCCTCATCCCATATGCTGATCAAATATTGTAACAGCTCTAGTTGAGCATGAAGACATGGTGTCAAGAATAACTTCTTCAGTCCACAGTCCCTGAGAGCTTCCATGCATCTCTCATTTTCCATGGCAAGCTCGTCTTCTTCGCTGTGTTCCCATTTTTTCCATTCTATCAACATTTTGCCACTTTTTACATGTAAACACATTCATATGAATGATATTAGTCTTTTGGGAACTTGGATTTGTGAATAATTGGGGTTTGTGACTATTATTGTGCACAAAAAATTGTTAGTGCCGTTGGGGTGACTGTTTCCCAAACAGTCGCGCCAATGGGCGCGCCTTAGTATAAAAAATTGAGCGATTGGTGCGACTTCGTGCCCGAAACCCATCCCAACTTCTGTGCCCTAATTTTCATACTTCCTCCCCCAGATTTCAAAATTAGAAGTTGCAGGTAGTAAGAAATGCCTCAAAATTAAGAGAAACATCTCAGCTCTTACCTGGAACTAACGGATTTCAGATTGGTCTATTGGATTGTCTGCTATCGTCGCTGCAAAATCACACAGTAAAATGGGTACCTATTTGCTCCACAAGAGGTAAAAAGTGAAAGTAATTGTCCTTACCATTTTTGGCATTTTATAACTTTTTACAACCCTAATTAGGTTTTAAGACATTTTTTTCGATTATTTTATTATATTATTTTTTGAAAAATGGGTTTTACACATGTCTCTTATGCAACAACAGGTTTTTCAGGACATAGTGATGAAGTAACGAGTTAAATTTTATACTTTTTCGGATTTGCTAAAAACATGAAAAATTCATTGCTGGAGTCATCTTTTAGCTCTTTTTTGACTCTCTAAAACTGAAAAATATTGCTGAGACTCTTGTCGTTTCAAACTCATTAAATGGCTACGAAGCGATATCTACCTAGTATACGTTTACCCCTTTTTTGAGCTGTGATAGATTATATATGAAAAAGGAATACCTTAGCCTATCGCTACTAAGAGGTTCTTTCAGATATTGTTTTCCACTTTTTCAGATCTGAGAGAATATTTACAAAAAGGGCCATGATAGAGTTTTATTTTTTGCCTTCTTTTCAAACTCTCTAAACATGAAAGGATGTCGAGTTCTCCCTTTGCTAGACTCGTTAATCCCTGATGACATCGGATTTTGTCACCATGACGTTACTCGAGTTCCTCCTTCCTAGGGCTCGTAAAATGTACTAGGTTGGATTTTTCCAAAGGAAAAACTTACAGCACAAGCATATGCTATCCCCTTCAAGATTGTTTTAAAAAAATAATTGGGGTACTCGCCAGAAATGGTGGGGGGAAATGGAACCAAGTTTTAGTTATGTTGGCAGTATGTCACTCTTGAACATGGCACTTGTTTGCATTTGTGTCAGGTTGGGGATATCTCATTTCGTCATTTTTTCCTTCATGGGTTTGGGTAATCTCTTTTGACTTCTCATATGTTCTTTGCCACGTCATCATCACCTCAGATCCTTTGATGTCAAATACTGCCAAATCCAGTGTCGTGATGATGATATGTTCAAGAGAAGTTTGCCTCTGTAATTTTCAACCTCCCTCTGATTCTTTGTTGCTCCTCTTTCACTACTATCATGTTCCTCTATCTCATATCAATGATGTGGGAAACATTATGGCCCACCTTCGATCAGGTCACTTCCTGTCGACTTCATCTCATTATCCAGGAATTTGATCTAGAGACTCTATTCTGGTACCTTGGAGCCTGCATGCCTTAATGGAAGGTTTTTTCGCATTCGACGCAAGGTCCACATTAGTGGCCTTCGATCGAGTGATTCTACGGATGTTCAACGCCAGATCAATGTTCAAATTCCGTCGATTGTACTGGTTGTACCTTGAGATCCATTGTCATTATTGGTGGTTTCTCTCATGCCTATTAACGACTCTCATCATTGGCTGGTAATCACGTGATTTTCTTGAATGTTCGACTTCAGCTCATATATTTGCATGCTTGAATTTGTACATGTTTGGGTCGAGATGGAGCGCAAGACCCTGGATTTTGTCTGATCAAATCCAGGCTGCGGATTTTGGTGGATTATCATGACTTATTACATGACTCTTTTGACTGGATGGCTACGACCATACCTAAGTCTATTTGTTGATCCTTACTGCTGGATGGCTGCCTCCATACCTCAGATCTTAGATTTTATATATACTCTATTATGGATGGTTGTGCCCATACCACATGTTCATGTATCAGAGATATGATTTTTATTTGTAGTTGCAGGTTTTTTGACAGTGGTGTTTGGTTCAAAAGCGTTCTCATAAAATATTTCGTCGCTTCCTTTCCCTCGGACCTCATGCTTCAGGGGGCATCTGTTACACAACATTTAGGAATAACAAGAGGAATGTTACTCTCATGTAAAGGGACACAATGATGGTTTTTGCAAGGCATGACACTGCTTATTGGTCACATAAATAACCCTCCAATGGGTGAGATGGGGATTGCAAGGACTCAAAAACCGTTGTTTTTCCTTGGCACGGGTAATCAGTTATGCCCTCGCACCAAAGAGGAAGATTAACACTAGGCCCCGTGCCAGCTGGCGCTCTTTCCCAGTTTTCCACCCGCGCCAAGCTCTTTATGGAATGTTTTTTAAAAATATAGGCAGAGATTCCACTCCAACCACCTCGAGGATGAGTCATTGGGAGTGGTTGAACTGATAAACCATGGACTGCCTCCTTTAGGTTTATGGTTTCCACCTCTTATGGGAACTCCCTAAAGGAGAGGCCTCCCTCCCACCTTTGTCAGGATCCTAACCTCATCCTTTTCCTCTATAAAAGAAGCTATCACTCTTAAAACAAGCTAGCTAAACTTGGAGAATTAGACATACTATAGCTGAACAGATGAATAACTAAATGACTAGAGAAGATAGAAGGAATTACGTTGAGGAAGCTTGAGTCCATGACTTCTGAGAGAGCTTGACTCCATTCCTTCATCCCGTCCCAATTCCCTGATGAGCATCTGAGACGCGCTTTGCCTGAACCTCGCTGGAGGAGACTGCGACGTCAAAGCATCGGTTGTAACTCTTCCTTATATTCATTTATATACATGACTACTATTTGGTTCCACTATTGTGTTATGATTTTTGTTTAACGCGATATGTTTATCCCTGTTTGACTGGTTAATAGTTATGAATGAAATTTTCTCATCTTGTATATTGTTCTTGTTTCTTGTTCTTTATGCAGGTATCCAAGCGTAATGGTGAACGAATTGTGACTTGCCGAGGTAGGAGTGAGAGGCCACCACTACTATAGCAACAACGACAGTGTTGGATTCCAGGTAGGTCGATCTACCATTTCCCTTTTTCATTCAATAATTAGGAAGCAACACTTTAGCATGTCCCTTTGTTTCTACACCCACTAGGGCTAGAGGGATCGTCTCTGTCCGCAGAGAGGATTTACCTACATAACACTCTATTCAGTTTATAAGATGGGTTTTCTTTACACTTGATGTATTTAAGGACTGTGTTATTCAAGGTGTACAAAATATGTTGTTCATTAAGTAAATATATATAAGCTTGCATAAAAGATTATACTTTTCATTTTGCGTTGTTCTAGCTATCTGGTTAGACATTTATGCTCGATGCCTCTGGCTAGGCCTTAAGTCTCAATATTTGATTTATTGTTCAGTTTTTTTTTTTTGTGTTCGGAGCCCCTGGTCGGTCCGTATGTTCTTGCACATTTCTGCAATCATTCCTATGTATATTGCTTTAGTTTTCAATATGCTTATATGGTTATTGAATTTTGTTCATTTTCAAAAACGAAAACTCTTTTACTCCTGCACAAATATGTTTCTTTCTTCAATAAAGTTTGCCACAACAAAAATCTTGTTTATATATTTTTTAGGTGACTGGACCACCTTGTTTTCGTGTTCGCGTATAGTTTAGTTTTGGAGGAACGACATGTTCTGGGTTGAGTTTCCACCTCATAACCAGAACCGACTGTTTGCTCTTCCATAATTTGAGATGATAGAGATCTGAAATCTGACTATCTGCCTTGAATTCTTATCAATAGATTGTTTTCTTAGCAGTCCTATTATTCCTTACTTTATATTCGTGTTTTTCATAGCTTTAATAGATTTTATTCCATGAACTGTAGTTTTCCAAGCAATGTGATTTCCTAAACAAGATACTACTGCTGTGTTTACATAACACTGTTACCACAATATCTACTCTCTTATATTTCACATTTACCGAACTCAGAAACACACTATATATTCTATATATAATTTACAGAATCTTTAAATAACTTACTTAAAACATATAAGTATACAGAACCCAATCTTTCTCAAAATTTGTCTTTCATAAAATTGATGTCCTTGACTCTAACTAAGTTCATACCTGTATACACTTAATGAAATCGTTCCTGCTTTAATTTACTAAAAAACACAGATACTTATCTGAATGTGCAATTCGTTGCTGATGTCCACCCAACCTTCAAGAGAGGCAATTGCGTCCTTCTCTTTCCCCCGTTCTCCACACCCGAGAGGTACAGGTTGACAGTGTTTTCTGTTGTGACCTCAGGACCCCAAGTCCAGTCAGTACTAGAAATTCTCAGGAATGCGGAGTGGTTTCCACTGGTCTCTACCATCTCAAGAAATTCCTCACTCTCTTCCTTAGTTTATGAACATAACCCCTATTCCTCACTGGGATATGCCTTTTATCCTCAGAGGAGCAGGTAACTATTCAAACTGTCTAACCACCTCTCAGTTCTTGGAATACTTTTACCATCAGCCTTTTTAATTTTTATGGAACTACTTTTCCATAACCAATTTTTATTTTTTAATAACAATAAAAAAAACCTTTTCCATAAAACAATAATTGTTTTAGTCTTCTCTTTAAAATAATAACTAAAATGTCATTATAGTAGTTAACAAGTAGTTAATACCAAATTCAGTTGTCACAAACAAGGGAGAGATGGAGAGAGTGTGTGTATATTTAGGGGTGAGATAAAGAGACAAAGAGTGAGAGATAGAGAGAAGGGGGGAAGAAGGAGAATGGGAGGGATATAGTAAAATAGTTGGAGAGAGAGAGAGTGATGGGGGAAGAGAGGGGATTGGAGGGCAAAGAGGGAGAGAGAGAGAGAGAGAGAGAGAGAGAGAGAGAGGGTGAGAGTATTTGATGGCAGAGAGGGAGAGAGAGAGGAAGGACGTGATAGATGGTGATTTCTAATCCTATTTGATTTCTTGCACTAGATGCATTGATTTTAGTGTAGATGTTGATTTATAATGGTATTTTATTGTTTGCACTAGATGCATTGATCTCAATTTAGATGATTTCTAATCCTATATTGTTGCTCGCACTAAATTCAATTCTTTCAATGTAGATGGTGATTTATAATCCTATTTGATTACTTGCGCTAGATGCATTAATTTCAATGTAGATGTTGATTTCTAATTATATTTGAATTCTTGCACTAGATGCATTGATTTCAATGTAGATGATTTCTAATCATATTTTATTGCTTTCACTAAATGCATTGATTTCAATGTAGAAGTTGATTTCTAATCCTATTTCATTGCTTGCACTGGATGCATTGATTTTAGTATACATGTTGGTTTCTATTCTTATTTTATTACTTGCACTAAATGTATTTATTTCAGTGTAGATTTTTATTTCTAATCCTATTTGATTACTTGCATTAGATGAATTGGTTTCAGTGTAGATGTTCTTTTTTAATCTTATTTGATTTCTTGCATTGGATGCATTGATTTCAGTGTAGATGTTTATTTTAATTTGATGTAATTGGACGTATGATGGTACGTTAATTTTAAAGTGATTGGATTAACAATGTGCATTGATTTCATTGTAAGCAACAAAAAAAAATTATTGATAATGTACATTGATTTTTTTGTTATAATAATTGAACCTATTAATATTGGAGAGAAAGAGAGACAAGGTATGATGTTTAGTATAATAGCGTGAGCTAAATATTTAAATGGTTTACTATTTCAACATTCAATACTATTAAATTGTCACTTTGCATTAAAAAAATTTATTTCATAATTTTTCATCCTTAAAGTTATTAATTTAAAATTAAAATGATTAGATAAATATCACAAATATTTAGCATATATAAAAATATTATATTAATATTAGATGTATTTACATATTATTGATAAAATTAAAAATATGTTTGATATATTTTCCTTGGCCACACACGAATGAAACCAACCTGGATCCATCTTAACTCTAGATCTATCAAGTGCCCAGAGGGATCAAATCTCTCGAGGTGCAAACCTTTCCTCAAGCTTTGCATACAAAAAATAGGTTTTCACCTCGAGACATTTGATCCCTCTCAACGCTGGATAGATCCGAATTTAAGATGAATCTAGACTGGTAGATTATAGGCACCACCTCCTTGATGCATTAAGGACTATCGCCTAAGGTATTCTTCTCATCAATTAATCCCATTACCAATATAACATAATTATGAGAAAATCAATATAGCATTTACATTTAAATCAAAGTATAATGGATAAGAATGTAGGAGCATTAAAACTATCAACTTATTTTATATTAACAAGAGGGAAAACAAAACAAAAATAACTTTAACTTAAAACAAAAATTATATTAATTATTTATGTCGTAAGGCATTCTTATTTGAAAACAAATCCCCTAGCTGCCACTGTGTCCATGTCTGAGCCATTGGATCAAATGTTAGATGATTGAAATGTTTTAGGCCATTATATCCACAAGTAAATAGTTATATATATATTTTTTATAATGTTAGTTTTTTTTTTCTTTTTTAATAAGTTAGATTGAATTTAGGTTCTGGTTACTTTTAAGTTAAAATGTTGTTATTAAAAATTTGTTATATTTTTATATGTAAATGTAAATAGTTTTATATATGTTTTTTTTATAGTGTTTGTTTTATTTTTATTTTTAATAAGTTAAATTGAATTTAGGTAATAAAATAAAATAACAATAAAATATAAAAACAACCCATGGTATTGACCCATGGTATTCATGTGGGATATAGTTTATTTAAAGGGGAAATTAAGATGGCCTAGATCAATCTTAACTATGGATCTCCCAAGAGCCAAGAGGGATCAAATGTCTTTATATGCAAACCTCTTTTAGAGTGAAAATATCTACACTAACTATTTAATAAAATTATTTTAACTGTTTATAACCATTATTCTTTTAAAATTTTACTTAATAAAATGTATCTATATTTTCATACATCTAAATACACATATTGTTTCTTGTTCTATATTATTTTTGTTACAACTATTTTATTATTCCAAAAATACATGGTTTTTTTTGTTATATATTATTTATATACAACTGTTTTATTATTCATGGGTAGTATTTCTTAATATATAAAAATTAAATTAATAATGATGAATGTTCATAATTCTCATTTCTTAGTAAACACTAAATTTACCTTTAATTACTTAATTGTAATATTTTGTAACTACATAACAGTTTGTAACTAAATACATACTCTTTCAATTTTTTTTGTTAATAAATATCGAATTTCTTCTGTTTAAAAAAAACTATATATATATATCTTTAATTACCTAATTGTGGCTAAAAAAACTTACATGTTTTTTACTTTATAATCATAAACTAATTTCACATTATATGATGCCAAACTTACTCAAATTTTTACTACATAATTTTAGCCTTTATCAATTTTATTATTTTTCAATTCAAAACAAAACTTACAAAAGAAAAAACCCACTCAGTCCTTATTGTAGATTATAGTTTCACAAAATTGACACTATGTGATTAACAACATAGTAAGTTCAGACAACCCTAAAAGGCTTTTTATACATTTTTTATCATAACATTTCCCTCCATCCAATATATATTGTAGAGTGTTCTTAAGAGGGAGTGTATTCTAGTTTAGAAAATGGCTACTGATTTTACAAGTTATTAGTTTGTAACCTGATCCACAATCAAAGAAAATGGCTAGGGAAGTTCTCAGTTGAAATGGATCATATTAGATGCACGGTGGTTAGAGACACTAAAAAATTTAAAATAGATATCTGTTATGACATCCATATTATCTACAAACCATCCAAATTTCCCACATTATATGATGTCAAACTTACTCAACTTTTTATTCTAAAATTTTACACAAAGTTTTTCACTACATAATTTTATCTTTTATAATTTATTTTATTTTTCAATTCCAAACAAAACTTACAAAATAAAAAACCCACTCAGTTCTTACTATAGATTATAGCTTTACAAAATTGACACTATGTGATTAACAATAGAGTAAGTTGAGACAACCCTAAAGGGTTTTTTATACATGTTTTATCATAACATTTCCCTCCATCCAATATATATTGTAGAGTCTTTTGAAGAAAGAGTGTATTATAGTTGATAACCTAATCCACAATCAAAGAAAATGGCTAGGGATTTCACAAGTTCTTAGTTTGTAACCTGATCCACTATCAAAGAAAATGGCTAGTGATGTCACAAGTTATCATTCACACAGTAATTTATTGAAGTTCTTAGCTGAAATGGATCCTATTAAATGCATGGTGGCCAGAGACACTAAAAAATTCAAAATATATATTGAAGTTCTCAGTTGAAATGGATCATATTAGATGCATGGTGGCCAGAGACACAAAAAAATTTAAAACAAATATCTGTTATGACAACCATATTGTCTACAAACCATCTAAATTTCGCATATTATACAACAATTTCTAAAAATAACCGCTCAATTTACTCTCCAATTTTGGAAACCCCCACCCATGTTGAGGAGATCACAGTGTAAAATCAAATGTTCCTATGGTCTTTTTAAGGGGTCATAAACAAAACAGATAATGAGAAAGTCAATATTGTGGTATAATAAATGATTTTTAAATCATTGTGAAAAAAAAAACATCACATTAGCTCACAAAATAAATCTAATGCTATAAGGATCTAGAGAGGTATTCATGGCCAACTCGGAAAACCAGGCATGAAGATGTTCCTAATTTTCAATGAAGTAGTCTTCAAAAGTTCCTAGCTCTATTTTAATTAAATAAATGTATTGAAAACCAATTGATAGTATTTACTTCAGTTGTTTGATTTGGATGTCTTGCAAGCTAATATTTATTGCTATACAAGTTGTGCATCAAATTATTATGTAACGATTATGCCAAGAAGTTTTTAAATTATTTCTCTTTATCTATATATTATTAGTTTAGTATGTTTTCAATCAAGAAGAGGCTTCAGGGTTTAAGAACTATATCTTAGATCTGAGCACCTGATTCTATTAAAATTTAAGAAACAGATTCATTTTTTACAACTTGTATGTTTAAATATGTGATTTTGGAAGTGATGATGGCTTCTTTAGAAACTTGATTATTATTGTGGAATAAATTTGATTATATCATTGAGTTTGAGTAGTTCATGTAGCATTTGCATTGCTTATAGCATATTTTCATATGATTTATATAAGCTATTGTATATACAGTTCTAACACATTTCCCCGAGACGTTACCTATATGGTGAGTAGTTCATGTAGAAATTGCATTACCTATAATAGATTTTTATATCCTCTGTATAAACTATTGTATCTACAATTCTAACACGTTTCCCCCAGGTGTCACCTATATGGTGACTGAGTGATGATGGCTTCTTTAGGCACTTGATTAGTATTGTGGAAGAACTTGGAGTATATCATTAAGGATTGTGAGTAATTCATGTAGCAGTTGCATTGCTTATGAAATATTTTTATATCATTTGGATTAGTTGTTGTATATACAGTTATACTATGATATGGATACACATTCCCCCCAAGCGTTACCATATTGTGATTTTTGTCCAATTGTTGATATTTAGAGAAATATAATTAAGTGATTAATGGTTTCGGAACATCAAAGTTACTATTATGACCTTTTATCTTAGGATGACTCCTTAGCGTTGAGATTCGATTTGCATGATGAAGATGCATAGAACGCTTCACACGAAAATCCTTTTTCCTATTGATAGTATGTGGTAGTTGTATGAATGGACTGATTATATTGTCATCACTATCATAAGATTCAACACGGTTATTTTTTTTTTTGATAAGTATATATACAAGTTATACATATTATGTAGTAATAAATATTCTTCAATAATAACAGTCACTGAAAGGGAAAATGATCTCAATACACCCCTCTAGATATACAATGTCTCATGATATTCTTCTCATTTGGTGACACATGGAAATTCCAATACCAAAACTCTTTCACAATGTCACTCACATTATATGAAAGTATATCTTAATAAGGTTTCCTACATATATTAGCCCAACATGCAATTTCATCATTCTCATGTTATTGAATCCTAATTTTTTAATGCATCCATAAACTTTTGCTTAATGTTTTGTACATTATTGTTTTCATTGACATCAATCGATTTGATGTAGTTCTTTTTCCAACAACACCTGTCAATAATTCCCTACTAGCACTATGCCGTATTGAGATTGATATTTTGCATTTTTTCCAGGGGTTGATGTCATATTTCTTGATACTAACTCATTTACCTTCACCTCTTTGTAATTTCTAATGCCCAATAATTAAACTATATTTCTTAGATATTTGTGCTTTCAAAATATATTTAAGAGTTATCATTATATATAATTATAAAACAATATTTTTAAAAATTGATGTAGAAATTCTATTGTGAAAGTGGTCTTTTTTAATGATATAACTAGAAAATCTATTATCCCTTTTTATTTTTTTTAATGATTCAATTAATATTAACATTTGTATGTTATCATGAGGAGATTTTTTATTTTTCATGTCAATTACCTTCTATAACTCTAGGAGGTTCTTAATACTGCCTTTTTTTTAATAAATGAAACTCAATTATATATTTAAAAAGATGATTAGGTAAGAGAATTCTAGGATTATAATTTTTTTTTGTGCAAGTTGACAATGTGAATGCTTATTCACCTAAATTTGGCCGCCATGTTCAATACCTAACCATGGGGTTTGAAGATAATAGGTAATGGAAATTGAATTACATATAAATCAAATAATTTACACCTCAAAAAATCAGTTCTATATATTATAGTAGTTATCGCTTGAGTAATCTTCCAGTTTCCCATTAAATTCTTTATTAATAAAGTTGTTTTATTTAGTAGGGAGTACAATAATTTTGTAATCAAATAATAGGATAAAACATATTCACAATATAATTTATTTGAATGAATATATGTGTGTAAAATATTTTAATAAGAAACTAGATTTGTAATTATAAAATAAAAAACTATAACTTAAATTTATGAAATTACTTTGTATTTTTTTTCTTATGTATATAGAGAAAGACTAAACCAAGTTTGGAGTTAAGAAAATAAACCATAGCATGAATAACAATATCTCCTTCCAAAAATGTCTCCATATTAAAATGACATTCATTTTCTTGTATACCAAGACTATTGTTCTTCATATGCAATTTCTCACAAGCATGCAATTGGTGCTCAGATATGTAGATGAACTGGGAGTAAACTCTATTTTTGTTAATAAAATTCTCTTTATTTACATCTATGCTAGATATATTTTACTCATTTCATGCTTGTTTCGGAGGATTATTAATCACCAAAGGATTTTTACCCCAATTTCCTATTTCAATATCTATAACAATTTTTTTATATATGTGAACAAATTATGTTTGTTTACATATATGTTTTCACCCACAATTGCCTATTTCAATATCTATAACAAAATTTTCTAGTTGATAACTCTTATAATCAATATCTTTGAAACCTCCACAACCTACTTCCATACTTCCATGGAAGAAAATTTTTCCTTTCATTCTTTCATGATGGCTCCTTCTCTGCAGCAACTTATTTCATTATGTTGGTTTACATATATTTTTTCACCCACAATTTCCTATTTCAATATCTATAACAATATTTTCTAGTTTATAACTCTTATAATCAATATCTTTGAAACCTCGACGACCTGCAGCTTCCATGTAAGAAAAATTTGACTTTCATTCCTTGCAAAATTTGACTTTCATTCCTTCATGATGGCTCCTTCTCTGAAACAACTTATTTCTTCTACGCTACTCTTTTCCTTCACGATGACTCGTTCTCTGCAACAACTTATTTCTTCTAGGCTACTCTTTCCTATGCTATTGCCTTATGGCATTTATTTTGCAACATATGGTGCAATTGCTAGTATTGTTTTATTTTATATGAATTTTAAATTATGATTATATTTCATTCATATTATATATTTATTAATAAATTTAATACAAAAGTGACACATTATTTTCTTGATAGGACGAGGGTTTTAGTTACACCAAATTTAGAAATTTAAAGTTATCAATAAATCTCTCGCGATTACCTTGATGTGAAGTTAGTCTCATGTTAGTCATTAGTAAATTTCGAAACTCGTACCATTATCTTGAAGTCTGGTTAGTCTTGTAGAAGACATCCACATCTATTATGTAGCAATGGAGGAAGCTCAATATGAATTAAAAATAACTATCACAAATAAGGAATGATTGGAAAAGACAAACTCTATCAAATAGAATTACAGGTGACACTTTTATTACTACTACTTTATTTTTATATGTCAAATGCAAATTGAAATTCAATTTAATTCAATGATGTTGTAGTACATATAATGGAGTCCTCTAGCTCTATAAAGGCAATATCTTATTTTCAATGACCATTTTTTTGTCTCATTTTTTTACTTGTTTTATGGTAACAAATTCTACATATTTTGGGAAAAATTAGTAATGTATAATAATCATATTTCTTTGTACATGACAAAATAAAATAAAAATCTTTTTTGAGAACATAAATACTAAATAAAAATTTTTATTTTTTTTTCTATAAGATAATTTGCCATTTAGGCATTAACCAAAAATAACTTTCGCAATTCACATATTAACCTAAACCCTAAATTAAGAAATGCATTTATTTATTTATTTTTAACATTATCAATTGTAATATGATATAATATGAAACATTGCCATACAAACAATTTATATTCAAAACACTATAAAACACAATTGTAATCTGGAAATTTTAAGCAAAACAAAATTGTTATCACACAATTCAAGCTTCAGGTACTATGATTAATAATGAAAAATATAATGTTTATTTTCTTAACACCACCAATGCAACATAACGATTTATTTTGCGACCTTTGGGTTTCGAAGTTGGAATATTTCCAATGAAGTACCTCAGTTTTTCAATGAATCTGTCTTCCCTCACTTCAGCAAGTTGGGAAGATCTACTCAAAAACCTCCATAAACATTTTCAGAATTGGACTCTAAGAGCACTCAATGCATCGAGTAGAATTATTTTTCTTAGATCAGTTTTGCAAGAAATTCTTATTTATCAACTGTCAGGCAAAGCAGCACCAAAAACAGTATGTGATAATCTGGTTAAATTATTTAAAAAATTCTTATGGCAAGGCGCACAAAATATGAGAAAATGGGCACTCTTATCTTGGGAAAAACTTATAAAACAAAAAAAATAGGGGGACTCGGACTCCGGGATCCTTATATCCTAAATCAAGTCATGGGTGCAAAGCTTTGGTGGAGATGGCTACAATGAGGTTCGGATCTTTGGAAACATATTTGGGAAACTAAATATGAAATGCCTACAACAATTTTTGGAAAGTTGAAAATAGATATTACACCAAGAGGATCAAACATATGGAATTTAGCAGCGATGAATAGGGATCTCATTCGCCAACACAGTTTCTGGGAAGTTCGTGGAGGGCAAACAACACTTTTTTTATAAGAATCTTGGCAGTAGAGAGAGAAACTGTTTAGTCGATTGGATTTGGGAGAAATATTCTTATTTACAAATCTTCCAACTCAAAGATTGCTACACAATTACTGTAATAATCGAGAGGAAGGAAAATGGCGTGTTTGGAAAACAAGAGAACAATGGTTGAATGCACCAGTAATAGCTCAATGGAGTAATTTGGACATAGAGCTGAAAACCAGAACATTAGTGACAATGGAAAGGGAGGATATTTTATGGTGGGGTTATAGAAAAAAAGGTATGTTTAAGATAAATGAAGCTTATTATCCTAAATCAAATAATCATCAGGATATTGCAGTACCAATCTGGAATAAAATATCGAGTGCGAAGTTTTGGCCTAAAGTAGAGTATTTTATATGGCTTTTAAGTCATACGAAGACTTTAACTTGGGATCATCTACAAAATAGAGGAGTTCAGGGTCCTTCCCTTTGTATTATGTGTAAACAGAA
Organism: Pinus albicaulis; assembly: GCA_034641835.2. Classification (NCBI taxonomy): domain Eukaryota; kingdom Viridiplantae; phylum Streptophyta; class Pinopsida; order Pinales; family Pinaceae; genus Pinus; species Pinus albicaulis. The sequence goes on along the minus strand of CM076584.1, from coordinate 672,531,605 downwards.
TGAGGAAACTATTGAACACTTATTCAACAACTGTTGTGTTTGTAATGAGATCTGGCAGCGAAATGAAGCATTATTTGGTCAGACATATAGGGACAACACCAACGTCAATGCTACTATTTGCAACTGGAGAAAAGGAGGATATAAAAGTGAAGTGCTCAATCGGGCTTGGAGATTATCCATAGGATTTGTCCTTTGGGGAATATGGAAAGAAAGGAACCATATAATTTTTAGAGGAGAATAAAGGCAAGTTCTCCAAATATTGAATGTTATTGTGGAAAATATAAGGGAAAAAATACTGGTTGAATGTTGGGTTGATGATGATTGGACAGTAACTGCTAGGGAGGCTAGAGTTTTAGCTAATCTAAATCTAAAACCTCAAATGTTGGATATCTTATTATGGAAGGTCAAACCTAATTTGCAATCAATTTCATCAATTTTTAATCCACCACCGAAGGGTTTTCTGAAATTAAACTTTGATCGAGCTTCTAAAGGTAATCCTGGACAAGTAGGGATTTGAGGAATCTTCAGAAACTCTCTTGGCGAGGCTTGTATAATATACTTATTTCCATTGGGATTTATTACTAATAATGAAGCAAAATTGATGGCATTAAAGCAAGGTTTAGTCATTGCAGTTCGGGAAGGTTACCACAGAATTGTAGTTGAAGGGGACTTAGCAATGCCGGTTGACATATTAAAAAAACTCCAACAAGGAACTCCTTGGCAGAAAATTAGTAAAATTTCGAGAACAACCAAACTTATTGAAGACATTGGCCACCTCCTTGGTGAGATAGGATACGTTATTTCCACACATGTTCGACATGAAGGGAATGAGGTAGCGGATTATTTGGCGAATTGGGCCTGTAAGAACACTATTCGTCAACTTGATATTAACCATTCTCACCAAGCTTGGAATGTTGAACTTTACCCTTTATAGCTTCTTTTAGAAAGAGACAGATCTCACCCCTGATCGGGGTGCCAGGCTGACAGACAGAGGAATGGGGCTCCACGTGGTGGATGACCTTTACACTCCTTCTGTTCGTGAATTTCGGCGGTGGTCCTCCCACTATTTGCAATAAATTAGCATGCAAATGCTTGTCATAGTCATCCGGAAACTGTCAGGGGGTTTAATGAAGGATAGTTGGCAGCGCGAACTGGGTTATCATGAACCTTCCCTATTGAATAGCTACAGTCAGTCATGACATTGTTTATGCAGCAGATCATTACTACAGGAGAAAAATTCAGCGTTGGAGCAAGCTTGCAGGCGACAGAGCAGGAGAAGTTTTTGGTATGTCATGGCATTTTTTCAATTCATCGTTCACATTCACTTTCCGTTTATGCCTCTGTATATCATGAATGATAGTTATCTCTATGTTTCTGCTTGTCTGGATTTCCATTGGGGTTATACTGTCTGTAAGATATTTTCTCGGTGGTATAGAGAAGAGGAAGCGGGTTCGCTGAAAATTGAACGACATTTCCACAGTCCTTCTCTTATCCACTTCCATTCTGTTACTTTATCTATGTTTAGTTCTAAGGTCTCTTTTGTCATCCTCGGAAGGATTCATTTGAACTTTAACTTCTTTTTTGTTGTTATGTTGGTTGGTCGGAGTCCCTGTCTGTTCAAGGGTCTTAGTTTATTTTTTGTGGGTTTCTCGTGGGTTGGTTCCCTTCTGTTAAATTCTTTTTCCTATCTGTATTGGGATGGCAAGCTCTTGGGGGTTAGTACTCTTCATCGAATTCCTCTACATCGGTTGTTATCTGTTTTTGTTTCCTTGGAGATGGTACCCGTGGTTGAAATCCAAAACTGTTCTGAGTTTGCTGAGTCTGTGGATGCAATGAGGAAAATCAATGGATATACTATTCGTTATAGTAGGGCTTTTGACAGCCTTTCTCTGCGTCATTCTGGTTACGGGTATTTTTACTTAACTATGGGGCGGAACCGCCTTTGGAATTTTAAGAGTCTTCTTCTCTGCAAAACTCATATTTTCGATGAGTGTAATGTGGTTGATTTTAATTACAATGTTGATTGTTGTATAATCCTATGCACAAACGGAATGGTTAAGGGGATTTGGTTGAATCTGAAGGTGACCTACTCAGTTTTATTGGGCCACTCCACTGATTCATTTCTACGCATAGGGCTTCTATCAAGTATTAGGAACGTAAAAATTTGTTTGATCATCATGGTTAAAGGACAAGCTGGGAAGGGTAATCGCAACAGACAAAATAGTCAAGAAGCAGGATGGAGCCGACGAGGAAGGAGGTCGAATGAGCAAGTATTGCAAGATATATCTAAGGTGTATGAATCTGGGAACTTGGTTCAAATCATGAACAAAATTCATGGCTGGGAATGGCAAACAGATAGTGAGGATGAAGATATGGAAGAACAGATTTTCAAAATGGATTTCATAACAAATCCAGGAAGCACCAGGGGTCGGGTATCCCTCTTTCAACAATCAGTGAATACGTACTGGAAGATGAAATGCCTTCTTGCAAAGGCAATGCCATGCAAAGAAGAAAAGGATATCAGTTCTTCAATACTTTTTGAACTGCAACAAATGAAACTAGACATGCATGAGATGTTTAAAGCTCAGATTCAAACAAATGACAATATTGCAAAGATAGAGAAACAACTTCAAAATCTTCATCGGAGTGAACAGTTGCTGGGTACTACTGCTAAAGACCCAGCATCTGTGGATTCCTATGATGATATCTCTGCTTAGATGCTTAGTTTTTTTCTATGGTTTTGGCATATATTAGTATTACTACCTGTTTTATTTGCAAATATTATGGACATACTGAAGTAATTAAGGCTGTAAGTAGAAGAATAAGACAATTTCGGTTTTGGTCTGCTTTTAACTCGTTAGAGTGGCCAACTAAGCTGGTTTCCTTAGGGCAGGTTGAGGTCACTGTAATTGTTACAATTTGTATGACAATTTGCCCTTTAAATACATGAAAATAGAAAGGTACTACCAAATTTACCAAAAAAAAAAAAACTGTTATCACACAAACCATCTATATTTAACACACTATAAAACACAATTGTAATATGGAAAGTTCAATCAAGACAAGACTCAATTGCAGACAAGACTCAATTGCAGTCTCGCAAGTCTGGAAAGTTCAAGCAAGGCAGGACTCTCATACCTTGTATTACTAACTCTTCATATGAAGCAATATCGCAAGTCTGGAAAGTTCAAGCAAGACAGGACTCTCATACCTTGTATTACTCACTCTTCATATGAAGCAATATCGTAAAGTTAGTAATCATTAATTTAATTAATTGTTTAAAATGAATAAAATTTACGGAAGACAACTTTAATCCGCCTCATGTTGTTCGTAATGTAACTCTAGATTTCGTTCTGGGTTTTTGGTTCTACATATTTAATCAAAAAGGTGAACACATAAACTATATAACATCGCATACAAAACAGCAAACCATTTGATTTCATCCGTTGTCTTTAAACGACATGAAAGATTATATTAACAGTGAAAGGATTACAGAACGTTGGCAAACAACATGAATGGATCCTGCCAGATCAAATCCATTGTGTTTTAAACGACACTAAAGATTATATGAACAGTAAAACGTATTACAGAACGCTTACAGACAACATGAACGGATCCTTCGTTTTCTAAAATGATGCAGCATCATTACCCAAAGGTCGTCCAACTACTGGGCAGAATCGTCCAACTTCTGAGTTGAAACAATGACGTAACAAAACACAAAACCAGAAAGAGCAAAAGAAACCCAAAAGAGTTTGAAGAATCCGTGAAAATAACCCTAGTCAAAATAGTGGCGGTCATGTGGATGGTTGTATGACTTCACTAAATTTAACGGCTTCATTGATGAGGTAAACCACACCAGTATCAACGGCGGAATCCACATCCTCCCTGCTACTCCCCACATCAGTCTCAACGGCGGAATCCACATCCTCCCATCTGCTCTCTGCTGTGTGCGCGCCGGGCACTCCATAGCTCGACTCGAACAATCTGCTGCACAACTTGCATTCCCATCTTTTATTCCCCATCATATTAATCCTCTCTCCTCCTGTCACCTCGGAAATACGAAATTTGAAATTATCCGTACAGTACGTCTCAGTGTTTTTATAAAGGATATTTGTAATCAGAAATCTTTCTGGCGGCGGGAAAACAAGAAACTGGTCAGGTGTTCGATCCTTCCAGGCTTGCTCTACCCATTCCACTATCTCTTGGGGAATATCAATATTATTCAAATGATCCATTTCGTGAGTAGCTACTTCCACCCTGAAATCACTAGTTGTGTGCCCTTCTCTGGAAAAGGCTACAAAACCATGTCTCGCCGGTAGCCTTCTAACTCTTGTAATCACAGCACCTGTAGGCGATTGGGATTCGTCAGAGGATGAGACGTTGTCACCTTACTTATTCGTCTCACCATGGACGGATACATTATATCGCTGCAGCTGCCCTTCTACCACATCTGCCACACTAATACTAATTTTCTTTCCACTGGAGATCTTCAGGTACTGCAGCCGTTCTAAGTGAAGCTTCAAATCTCTTACGGCTGTATCAGAACATGCCATAGAGAAGAAAGAATTCAGCTTCCTTTGAGCGTAGAGCTGCTGGAGGCGTGATAAGGAAACGAAATCTCCGTTCTCTAATGATTTAGATAAATAAGGCTCAACATCGAAAAGTAGCTTTCCAAATCGGATCACCAATTTAAGCGTCTTGTAGTCGCTATTTAATCGCAGAGAGTTTAGGCACGAAAGGAGCGTGGTTTTATACGCCGAAAAGTCCCAGTACGAAGAGAAAACAGATTCCGAAATACCCATCCTACTAGAAAACCGAGCAGACAGACTATGCATATCATGAATTGATTTATCGCTCGATGACCCCGATCCCGACACCTTCTCGCTTATCGCTCTAGTCTTCACACACAAGTACGATTTATCGCCTACTCTATGACTCCAACAGATTTCTCCAGTAAACTTTTCAAAGAAAATTTTGGTCACAGCGAAGAGTGGATCTGCAAGAGACTTGCAAAAACAGGTGATGAAAAAATGAGGATGGTATCCCTTACTTTTGGAAACAATGGGCATCCTTATGTCTCTTGCAGACTTATGGCATAAAAGGCGTTCAATAGCCTTCACAACGCCTTGTACAGCTTTTTCTGATTCCCCTCGTATCTCAGCTCTTCCGGAAGACAATTTGATGGAAGAGATCCCTGGAGTGTTTTGCAATTTCTTGATAATCCTTCCCTTCTGCCCCATAAAAGCTACAGTTGCGATGCCACGCATTCGCAACTCTCTGTAAAACATGGATGAGGCCGAGGCGGTGCTTGTTATGGATGACCGCCTGAACTCCATGAGCTGATGTGTCCCTTTCGATGTTCCACAAGCATCCACCGAATGCAGAAATATAATTGAATCTATAGAGGATGACAAGAAGATTACATTAGCTGTTACAGATATATATGCCGCAGCTAAAGTGAGGTTCATGAGAAGGGCATTTGTCTATGAATCAAATCAATCGACCAGGTTGTCAATCTGCTTCGAACTCTCCCCAAAATATATCACGATTACATATGAAATGGGGCTGAGCGCCAAAAGAAGCACATAATCCTACATTTACAAGTGAGTGAAGCGGTGCCTTAGTTTAAACCTAATTCCACGAACATTAATTCACTGCCTTTTTCTTTTTGCCAGCAACGCAGCCGTCTTCCCTCTTCACTATACAAAAGGAAGATAAAAGGATTAGCGCCGGCGGCGGCTTGCATTAAATCTTTTGACAATCCGTCAACAAAAAGCGGAGGAAAATCTTTGCAAAATTTACATGAATTGATATAGGATATCTGGGCATTCATTGTTGTAAAAATCTATATTTGCTATTAAATGTAGAAGTATAAATCTCTACAAATTTCATTTGTTTTTGGCTTGTTTCCATTGTTATAGAAAATATATGCTTATTATAAAATAGATTATCCACTTTTTCTTTTTTCTTTTAATTTTTTTAGATAAACATTATAAATATTAGTTGTTGAGTTTGAGTTTTGTCTTAAATTTGATAAATTTAATTAAACTAGTATAGATCTATTTTAAGCACGGATTTAACACTAGTTAAAATATTAACTTTCTCTAGATGTAAACTTATTAGAGAAAAAAAAAATGTGTAACTTTTTATTTTTAAATTGTATTTTTTAATATTATAGAGATTACATAACATTTGATAAATTTAATTAAACTAGCATAGATCCATTTTAAGCACGGATTTAACACTAGTTAAAAGGTATTAAATTTCTTTAGATGTAAACTTATTTAGAGGAAAATTATGTGTAACTTTTTATTTTTAAAATTGTATTTTTTAATATTATAGAGATTATATAGCATTTGATAAATTTAATTAAACTAGCATAGATTCATTTTAAGCACGGATTTAACACTACTTAAAAGATATTAAATTTCTTTAGATGTAAACTTATTTAGAGGAAAAAAATGTGTAACTTTTTATTTTTTAAATTGTATTTTTAATATTATAGAGATTACATAACATGTGCATTGAGTCATTTTATGAGTACACATTAAACTGATTATTTTGTTACTAATATATATTTAGGTATAAATCAATATTAATTCACATTAAAATATTAAAATATTTTATATTTTATTTTACACAACATTAAAATATATTCTTTTAACATTTTTTTCTATATATAGATATATATGAAGTTAATATCACTCTTTAAAATATTTTTGAAAAGTACAAAGTTTAAACATCTTAGTCACATATTCTTTCAACTTCTAATTACATTACATGAAATTATATTAGGCTATATGGACAACTATTTTACACACTGTGCTTGCTCTAGAGTGAGTCTCTACACTCAAAAAACTTATTTAAATTTAAATAAATATTTTAAAATTAAATTGATGAAATCAAATATTTTTTTTTAAATAGTTGAAAATTGATAAAATTTGATAAAATATTTACCATAGTTTTTGTATGTAAGTAAATGAGGTAAATATCATATTACTTAAGCAAAATATAGCATACATCATATTAAGGAAACAATACAACTAGAATAATAATAGAGCTTTTGTCTATTTATTATATCTATGCTAGGTAACAAAAGTGAAGAGATAATGGAACTCAAAACTATGAAATAGTTTGCAAGATATAATCACACTAAGTGAAGATAATTTTTCTGTATGAGATAATAGTTGACCTAAATGGCTTCTGGTATAACACTCTTTCTCATAGGTTGAGTGGTAGTGAACTCAAGCTCAACTATATTCTTGGCAAGGATCAAAACTCCATTTATTAGCTTCCTAGTATACTGAGCATAGGTGAATTTTCTATGAGTTTTAGATATTTCCATGGGGACTTTCCCCATAATAGTTTTCAACGACCTTTATAATATGCATATTCCTTGTTGGTTTATTTCTAATATTTCAAGTATTTGACACCCAACTCTAAATTTTCTCTTTGACCTTTCACAAACCCTACCCATGAAGTGACCACCTAAGGAATGAAGTTAAAATCCTGGAGAAGGTGTGGGAGTATGTCCCCTAGTAATAAGCTTTACTATGATGTAAACATTAGACTTAAAGGGGAGTAATTTTTTATTGAATATACCATACAATCTCAGAGATAAATGTAGAAATAACAGAACAACACTCTAGGTAGTCTGGAAACAACCAATCCTCCACAAGAAGTTAGATAAAATTTAATTAACATCAATGTCCTAGAATGTGGGGAGGGGGGGGTGTCTAACTAGATTCATCCAAACAACTCTTTATCTTTCTTTCGCCATTTCAAATATTGTCATGAGCATATCCACGATGAGCAATTTATTTGTAACATATTTTTTTTTAGAGGATCCAAGTACCGTATTGAGCTGAATTGGATTGGGTATTATGCTTTGGTGAAGTTTCTACTGCAAACAAACCATAATGAGTGACATTTGCTAGGTGGTTGGCCATCTGAATATCCTATTACTCCTACTGCCATGTCTCATAAAATTTCTTTTCTTAGTCATGGTTGCCACATGATGTGTGTGGGGTGGTCCTCCATTATAATGTAGAGCCATTTATGATTTGATGGTTCACTAATTCTTTTATTCCATTGTGCATCTAGGGGAGAATTAACATGCTTGTTTCCTTGATTCACCATTTTGTTAGCAAGCTTGTTTCCATTCCATCTAACATTTTCAATTTTTCAAGCATGAATACCTTTTGAAAGGTTTTGAATTCTCTGCAATCCTTCTTCTAGCCACTAATATGGCGAATATTTTTCCGTGGAGAAGCCATATTGCATTTTTTTATGGTCCTTGTTATTATTAAGATTCTCTTTTGACAATAAGATTGTCGAAGTGATATTTGATGGCTATCTATAGGCTAAATTCTAGAGTGGCGTGCTTTACATAAGTACTATTATTAATACCTAGGTGACCCGCACAAACTCTAAGAATTGTTCCAATGCATAGTACTTGAATGCTCTACTAAAATTGGTAGGCCTAGGGTTTCCTTTAGATTCCCCTTGAAAATTAAGTTCAATGAATTCTCTAAGACAAGGTTTTGAATGGTTCAAGATTGAGAAATGGGGATGGTAGGGATTAACAATCAAAGACAAAGCCAATGCTAAAATTCCAACGAGCTAATTTTTCCTCAAATCAAAAGAGGAGATCTTCCCAACATGAAGGACAAAGAACATTTTCCATGAGGGGGGGATCCTAGTTATTTGGACCGAAGGGAGCTCTTTTGAAAACCAAGAAGTTTTGAGATATTGGCTAGAATGGCCTAATGAATATTGAATAAAAATATTTAAGATTTAACAATATTGATTTCCATTCCAAATTTTTTTTGATAGTCATCAAGATCTTTTTTAAAGGCAAGATATTTTTCACTGATGAATATCTTATAAGAAGAATGTTATCGACAAACTATTAATGATAAGAATTTGTAGCTTGGTTATGAAGTTTAAGGCCTTTGATTTTTCTATTGGTAAGCACAAATTTGATTTCTATTCCTATTCCTTCGACCAATAAGATGAATAGGAAAGAAGAAATAGGATCCCCTTGCTTAATGCCCCTTGAGACTATGAATGGTTATATAGGGGAGATATTAAAAAGATTGAAGAAGGAGGATTTGAAGGCAAAAACAAGAATCCAATGGATCCATTTTCAAAAAATCCAAATGAAAAAAGCACATGGAATAATAATTTCCAACTTATGCAGTGAAAATCTTTAAAAATATCTAACTTGAGAAAAAATCCAGGTTTTTTGGAGATTTTAAGTGCATGAGGAGTTTCATGTGTGAGGGGAATTACATAAAATTTTACTTCCTTATACATAACCAAATTGTTTAAGTGAGATAGTGGAGGGAAGCAAAGGACTTGTTCAATTAGCAATAACCTTTGAAATAATTTTATAAATAACATTGCTAAGAGCTATAGATATGAAAGTATATCTTAGCTTTGGGATTAAGGAAAAAGGCAACATCTAGATCTAAAGATATTGAAGTTGTTCTTCCCAAGCTCTAGATAAAATTCACCACTTCTTTGTCAATTATTGACCAACATGCTTGGAGGAATTATATTATGAACCCATTAGGAATAGCTGACTTTGCCTTTGGCATATATCCATTATCTCTTTCAACTTATGTGTTCTCAAGATCTCTTAGCAAAGTGTGTTTTTTGATTTGGAGTGATGAGTCAAGGTATATTTTGAGTAATTCTTATTATTACTCACTAGAAATATTGTTGAGGCTTAGTTTGAATTTGCTTAAGATAAGTTAACAATTCTTTCTCTATATCTTGATGGTTTTAAATTCCCCCCCCCCCCCCAAATTGGGATTTCATGTAGGAGATTATATTTTTGTTTCCAAATAATATTTTCTTAGATAAACCTTTCTTCCATTTTAGCTTGAGTTATAGCTTATTTTTGGATGAGTTGCTTATTTTTCTCCACTGTTATTATTTGTTGTTACACCTCCTCCATATATTTTATTATTTTTCTTTTTCCTTATGGATGTTTCCAAATACCCACTTATTCTAGATCTTCAACTATTTTTCAATGTGTTTTAACTTGAGGTGGAATGTGTACATGGGGGATCCCACCATAAGGGGGGAATCCTTCCACCAATTCTCATTATGCTCGTTGAATGAGATTGATGTATCTATAAATATTCAAATTCAAAGGGCATGTTTTTGTTTCCTCCTTTCTAGTCCGTATTTAACAGTATTGGTCAATGATTTGAGCCATAAATTTGTGGGATTGAAGCTTCCAATGAGATTAAATCTAAAGGTTATCCAATATAAAGGTTATCTAATATAAATGAGATATAAAAGTGATATAAAGGTGATAATATAAATTGGTACAGTCTAAGGGTGAAGACATTGTTGGATGTTTCCTAGTTGATCGATTGTAAATCATATATTATTTATTTAAAGTAGATGGAATCTTCATTAAGTCATATTAGTCCTCCCATTTTTCCATCCAAAGATTTTATTAAATTAAAATACCCTCCTAATATCCAAGATAAGTCCTTTAATAATTGATAAATATTCTGTATACTACTGATGAAGCTAAGTTTATCACTAGGGATGTTTGGTCCATACACATCCATTATGAACCAAGGGAAACAACTCCAATTCTTTTAATTTTTTTTTCAAGGTTCTTTTATTAGCTAAAAATCTAGGGAGTGTGACTTCATATGGATTCCATACGATATCTAATCCTCCACTACCATCTCTTGGAAACCTTTTCAAACTATATGTTCAACTCTATTGATTTTTGTATCTCCACATTTAGTCTCATGGATCATAACTACTGCTATATTTTCTTAGCTAATTTTGGATTTGAGAAGTCTACACTTAAATGGAACATTTAAAACCCTCAAATTCAAAGAAATAATTTTCATTGATAACTTTATGAGTAGGGATAGACAGATTCTATCATTAGTGTTATACTTCCATAACTTACTACAAACTTTCCCATTTCCTATATTAACTATTTATTTCTCTTTCGTCCTAACTTTTTTTTGCATATTTTTGGGTTTTCTTTATAATTATATTTTTAAATTCCTAATAAATAAGAACTAGAATACATGTTACCTTTTTATGATTGATGCAGGGCTTCCTATGGCTTGAATAAGCATTAGATATTAGTTACACTTTTATCTAGGATAGATAAGGGATGTTTGTTGTTCCATCTTATTGTAATTGATTATATATCTATGTTTTATAAATCCATATCCTCTACTCCCCTATTTCCTACAGCTCTTTGTATCTTGAATCATTTTTCACACCCCTTTTATTTTTATTATTCAATGGGTGATGCTTATTTCTTTGTTTGGTTAAATCCTTTGGGGTTGGATCTGGTTCCTAGATTGGATTGTCTTGCTTACTTTACCTCGATGTTGGAAAATCATATGTATACACATATCTCCCCCATATAATTCCACGTTCTGCACTTTCCTAGAGAAAATATGTCAGTCTCCCCCCCCCCCCCCCCCACCCCGACATTATTCTCAGTTACATTGGATTCCCTCTCTTCATCCTCTAACTTGTAGCAATGGTTTTTGAGGGAGGAATATTTAGGAATGGTGGTGGTTTTCAAGGATAACAGAATCCCACTCAAAATTATGGGATTTATGAAAACATCAAGTTCCTTGACCCCATCATCCTTACACATATTTTTCGCACCATAGTCTTTCTAGAAGTTTATGAGAGGCATTGGGCCATTAGAAACCCGTTGGCTAAAAAATTATGGAAACAAGAGCAAGCCAAAGAGGGGGAGAAGCAGAAGGTGTTGGAGGCCAATGCCTAAGTGATAAAGATTCATCAATATTTGTTCCAAATATCTAGATCCTTTGGTATTTCATTCCCTCCTATCCCTCTTTCACTTTCTTCCTGCAGCTCTCATGATGGCTCTAGCCCCCACTACATCTCTACAAAATTTCATTCCCCTTCTCTCATGGTAGAGAATGTGCAACTCCAAAGCTCTACTTGGTGGGCTAGGAAGCCGAAAAGGATAGGTTCAGTAGGAATCAAGCTTGTATGGCTATCAAGATTATCGTTGTATTGCGATTTTCATTCTCCAACTGAATCTGTGATTATGGGTTGGTTTCGTTCAATGGTGTAGAACCACCCTCAGTGGTAGGTCTTGTTGGCGAGTTGAATGTCGGACAACCTACTTTTCTCATAGTTCTTCTCCTTATCCATGAACAATCACAACATAAATTATGTCCAGCCAATCATGCCATCAGTGTATAAATCTAGCTCTGATACTACCGACATTGTCCCCACTTCATCACCACACTAATATATGTAAAACAAAAGTTTTAATAAAGTTACTTGAACCATGCTAATTGCACATCTAGTACGTAATATGCTTTGAATTATGTGAAATAGTATGGTTGGATTATATAACAAATATATTCACTATGCTAAGGGTTTAAGTCTTTTTTACATGTCTTTGTCCATTCGTTTCCATTTATGGAATTTCAAATGTTCTACTTAGGGATGGTCACACATTTTCTTCACTTATGTATTCTTAAAATTCAAATTCTTATGCCTTGATGATTTTATTGAACATGTAATGGGGCTATTAATGCCCATTCCTTCTATTCAATAATGGATCTTTCTCGATGCTCTTCGTGGAAGTATTCTCGTTCATTAAGGTTTTCAATCAAAAGTAGATATGCTCCTTGGATCAACCCTTCATTGACGATTTTCTGATGTGATATAGATGGTGGTGGTTAATGGGCAAGGGTTAGTGAGTAACCACCCTATTTTCTCTCACTCCTTGACTCATTCAGTTTTTCATTATCTCGTTGCTTCGAATTTCTCTACAACAACATTAGGGTTTGGTTTAGAAGGTTATGGATGTGTTTCGACGGTAATATTTTTTGATACTGCAACCTGCATGCTACCAGGACGAGGCTGGTCACCGGAAGAACTAAGTTCCATAGGCGTTTCACTAGGTAAGGTCTAATTCAGATTTTTTGTGCTTAAATTTTAGTTCATTCTAGAAATTTCCTTCTTACAACTTCCTCTGAGCTAACTCTTGAGAATACCCTGCAGGTCCTTGGTACATTGGCACCCAAAGATGTACAAGGAACCTGGGCCTCCTTCTTTCATGCCAACCCTCAAAATTGGTAAGCATTTTCCTTCCTAGCTCATACACAAAGTTCCTTTGTTATAATTTAGGGTTTGACCCTTACGAAAATTATGCTAGCTAACTTCAACTCGGTCTTCTCGTGTTTTAGGTGAGCCATACAAGATCCTGGTGCGTCCAACCAATGAAACACATGACCATTTTCAAGATGTGGTTATCTACTTGTTATAGGGTTTTGATGTGTTTACTCTACATCGACATGGTTACGAGAGCACTGATTATGAGTTGTGGCTTATGTTGTCACTCTATAATTTGTAATATTGGCAAGAAAAAATGACACCGGACATCATCAAACCACTTTGGAGTCTAGGACCTAGGCCTCCTAGAGTCAGAGAGGGCTCTTTCTATTTTTATGATTTAACTTGACGATTCTAAGTGTTGATATTAGGCTATTTATAGGGATTATGAGGTTTGTTTGTTTGATTCATGGTGTGGTTGGACAGATAGGGCTACAGGGACTAATCCATTGGGATATGGAGTCAAAAGGCTGGAATGGCACATCAACATCAAGAGCATCACTGGGCAAGCTACCTATGCTAAATGGATCTTTAGAGTTGTATGAATATGAGGTGAAAGAAATAATAAGGTTCAGTAATGACTAAAGAGTAGTTAAGAATTCTTTAATCAAACTTCAGTAGAAAACATTCAAATTGAAAATGCATACAGAATCAAGGTACTTTGACAACAAATCTTAATCTAAAATTTCTTATTTACAATTAGATGAACATATGCACAACAAAGAAAACAACAGAAACATTTAAACAGAGAAGTAGCACATCACCGTTTTGACATAGCTCAAGAATCATGTAAAAGATCTCTGATTATTGATGTCCAGTTCCAAAATTACAGTGCTCTAATATAATAGTTCTTACAATGCAGAAGCTAACAATATCCAACCCTTGATTATGAAAATTCAAGTAGTATTTAACTAAAACTTGAGTTGGTTTCCCTATTATAATTTGGCAAACTTCATTTATTACAAACAACTAAAAATTAAACAGGTATAGCCCTGCAAGGCCCGAACAAAGAAAATCTTTGAAAAAAAACCGCCTGTGGAATTAATTTTGGTAACTCTTCAATAATGCAAAAATCAAGTGGCTCTTCGTAAATCAAAAGTAGGCTTGAAGGTCGCATGTGATGATCCCGAAGAGGCAACGAATGATGACTCTGAAATATGGCCCTACTTTTCAAAATATCGGCGTTGGGTAATTAAGTCTGGTGCAGGGCTAGCCACTTTTCATTAATTGGTGAAAATGATGATGTGTTCTACTGCCTTTTTAGCTTCTGCTGGTATACCATAACAGTTCTGCATGAATTCCCTTTGCCCGACTCGACCTCCTATGTATATTTCCATGCTACTGAGGCATTCAGCCTTGCTCTGCCTTTTGCCCCTTGTCGGGTCCTACCCAAGTATTTTTGTTGTGTTTTAGCCTATTCTTTCACAAAATAGCACACAAAAATCATACGCCTAGGCCTAAAATCTTTTAGATTTCATCTTGGATTTGTGTGCATCTGGGCTTCCATCACACATCACATGGCACAAGACTTACCGTTTGCACCCATCCTTTAACATTTGCGATTTACGATTGAGATTGGGTACCACCACATCGAACTTCGCACTTTGGCGAATTTAACGTTTACCTTTGCAACTAACTTGTAAAACTTATGATGTGCGGTGTTCGAGCCAGGGCCACGTCATCTGCCATGCCACCTACCACGTCAGCTTACCACGTCACCTTCACACGTCATCATAAATAAATTGCGATATGTGAGGTCGGGGCCATGTCACTGCCACGTTACCTTACACGCCATTTTCCATGTCATCTACCACATCAGCTTACCACATCACATTCATATGGCACTTCGGAAATTTTAACTCTTACCTCCGTGCTTATTATTTAAACATTACAATTTGCGAATGGGTCCCACCGGTGTCGCATATCTCACTTCGCTAAATTTAACATTTGCCATCGCGCCCATCCTGAAAAACTTGCGATCTGTGATTGCGATTGGGCCCCAACATTGTCGCATATCGTACTTTGGGGATTATATCACAAACTTTGCACTTATAATTGGAAAATTGTGGCATGTGATGAGAGGCAAAGGTTTTAAGGGGGGGAATGGCTGGCTACATCGGTCCGTTATATAATACCCGAAGTTGGTTTTCGGAGAGGTTCTAAGGTGGTAGGTTGTATAGTGAAATGGGGGTGTGAAATAGTTCTGAATTGATGCGTGGGAGTAGGGCCTAGAGTTTAAATTTCTCATTTCAGACCCCCCCTCATGGTTAAACTTTGAAGGCTAAGGGGGGTGTGAAATGCATCGAACACCGTCGGATGTGGAGGTGGGGAAACATAGATGGTTAACGCGGATGGGTCGGGATAGGCGATGTGAGGTGGAGTCAGGGTATGAGAATTGAGGGAGTAAAATTGAAACTTAGGATAAGAGGAATAACAAAGGGGCGGGGCTAAAATATATGCAATGTGGTCTGGGAATTAAGATAGAAACATACCATATGGTCCAAAACTTGAAAAAAATCATCCCTTTTCAGACCTTTAGAACAAAATTAGAACTCTTCAATTTGATTACAGGAAACAATCAGGCAGTTTTTAGGCTGCATATTTATAACATGAACTTTGCATTTATCCTTTTTAAATACCCTATTTTCTTCTTATTTTGTTTCTCTTCATCTTTCTTTGGAAAAGACTCTGAATATTGACATCTATGTACAATATGAAAAATTTGCAAAGAGAAAGTACACAGTCACCTTGTGATGCTGTAAATTACAGGGTTCCAACAGTGGCTTCAGCTGGGGATGGCAGCTCCTTCAGGAGGTGTCAAGAACATCGTAGAATAGTAGCCTGATCCATTGGGTTGATCCCACAAATTGTATCTTGATCTATCAGGGAACCTAGTGACTAGAAACTAGGTCATTGTTCCTCCTAACTTTGACTGATAAAAATAGACCACATGCTTGTCCGACTAGCTTATTAGCATACTGAGATCTGAACTCAAACTATAATTGAACTTATCCACTGCAATCCATCAAGATGAACATACTGCTGCACATTGAAAACTTGAATGGTGAAACCAGAACTAAGCTGAAACTAAATTCTGAAACATATTGATATGAAAATGAAAATCAATCTAATACTAAAATTTGAAAGATTCTCAGAGTGTTGAGCTTATTTTCACCCCTACCTACCCTACTCTACTGAAATGGCTATCCTTCTAAATAATACAATAATGCTAGTGCAACCAGTTAAGAAATTGTTCTAATATCTATGTTCTTTCATTGCTCTTCACCATGTTCAAAGACAAACTTGACAATGGTTTTTGATAGAAATTCCTGGCATGATCTAATATACATGGTTCCTGGCACACTTGAAAAACAATTGTCATGCCAGAAATATGTGTAGGCTTTCTACAAAACAATTCCTCTAGATAGACAACCACTGGATCAAGATAGTCTTTATTTATTTATGGGTATTGTGACTCAGAAAACTCGAATTCATATCTTGGTACTGCAGATGTGCTCTCCTATTCTACAATCAACTCGGAACATGTTTGCATGCTACCTGATGAGTGTTGTGCCACTACTTCTACTGAATCAGACAATGGGAAAGTCTGTCTGGTCATATCCATATCATTGCAGCTTTTGAGAGCATTATGAACACATGAATATTGACTTTGAAATCAAAAACCATCCAACGCGTCTGTGATTGGGTCATGTGATGCTTTAGATGGTAGTGTTGGTTATTTTGAGACCTCATGTTTTCTCTTATAACTATCAGCCAGAATGTGATCGCAATTCCCTTTTATAATATGAAATGCATTAAAGCACAAAGGTAGAGAGTCAAACTGGATCAATACATCATCTGTTTCAGACTCTATGATTTCATCTGCTACTTGAAATTTAAAAGAACTCAAGGGTTGAACCCCTGGATCTAAAACAAATATTTTATCATCCCTGATTTCCTCATTTGATTGATGAGAGAGATCTCTTCTCCTATGAATATCGTCTAGAAGGTGATCCAGATTCCCTTTCATAATTTAAAATGGATTGAAACCTAAAGGTAAATACTCAAGATGTATTGGTTCCTCCTCTATTTCAGATTTTGTGATTTCAGGATGAATCAGGGGGAGAACTTATGGATCTGAAAAAGGTTTTGTATCATCCCTCTTTTCCTCAACTGACTCATTGGAGAACTCCTCCTCCTTCCTATTGTCAACCTGCTTGTAATTATCTCTTAAGAGTGAGGAAGAAGATAGAGGGAATAATTTTGTACTTAATTGACAACTTCCTGCACTTTCCTCTTTACAACCTTTCTCAACATGCAGAGTTCTATTTCCATCTTTGCATTGTGATAACTGAGTTTGTTCCTCCCAAGAAAATAGTGTTGGCTGCTTCGAATAATCAGCCTCAACCTCAACCTTATAGTATTCCTCTTGATAATCATTCGAGATGTGTACCTCTGTATGCAAGGTAATCTATCATGTACATTGTTGCTGAGGATTTCCTTGCCTCCTTCTGATTTTGGACTTCATATTTGGCTGTCTTGTGGATAGAGTACATGAAACAATCATTTTCTTTTTTAGGGTGTCCAGGATGGGATGTAAACTTCTTGGGTACATTGATTTTTGTATTTTTCAAAACTAATGGAAAATGAGGTATCTGAACAACAAGTTCCTCTTTCCTTCCAATCATATGCATCATATCGTTCACTGTGTTTATCAACATATCTAGCCTTATTTCTGAAGATATCATTTTCTCTTTTTATATTTGGTCCTTATTCATTGCTTTTAACTTTGCTTCTCTGTTCATCAAGTTGGCTTCCACATCAACTGCCACATTTTTCATTTCTTCTAGGGTTTTATGATCCCTTTCTCTTAACTGTAATGCCATCTCTAGGTCAAATGCATCTGGGTAGTGCTAGAGAGCTAATCCTGGGGGTGGCTTTATCTTAGCAGGCATCGAATAGTATACCTTATTGAACCTGGTTGAAAAACATTGTATTGTCTCCCTAGGCTGCCTTTTTAAATGGTTATGCTCTTCTATGATGAGAAAAACATTTCCCACGACTACCCATATATCTAGGAAAACTTGAGTGAATTGATGAAAATTGATAATGCTTGCAACTAGAAGATCTTTAAACCAAATTTTAACCTTACCTTGCAATGATAGGGAAAACATTCTGATACACACATCATCTTCCCCCACCTCAAATAGATCAAGGAAATCCTCAAGATTTTTCATGTGCTTTTCGGTAGTGATCTTTGCAATTTCTCCATCAAATCTAGGGAGATTATTGATAAAATTTGCAGGGAGGTCATGGAGGATAGGAGGCAAAACCAGTGGCTTGTATCTATCTGGGACTTATAGGTATAGGCAGTAAAGCAGGAGGCTTATAACCATGTGGGAATTTAGCAGGAGCAGGGGATAAAGCCTGAGGCTCATGTTTCACTGGATTTTCCACAAGTGCATATGGGATGTGTACAGGGGTATAAGTATGTACATGGTCTGCAATTTGGGGCTTAGATTCTTGAGGCTCATCAATCTGCCAATGATCAATGTAAAACTCAACAATGTATTCTTGATCGGGCTTAAAGTAGGATAGAACATAGTTACAGATAAAAATAATAATTTCTTGAATCCAATTTGGGCTTGAATACTTTCTCTTTCTAGGCTAATTGGTCATGTTTCAGGTCCTTCCTCTAGTGGGGTCTTTGAATGGAACTAGTCTGAATTGGAGTTGGGAGGTAGATGATTTCAAATGTATTATGTTTGGCTTGTTGTCCACCATCAACAACCAGATATCAATCTTGGAAAATACTCGAATCATATAATTTTCACTGGGGTTTCTAAGTTCTGAAGAAACACTAATTTTTTTCAATAAGTGTTTCCCCAGTATGGTCGCAATTATCTTGTCACTCTACAATTTGTAATATTGGCAAGAAAAAATGATAGAGGACAACAACAAACCACTTTGGAGTCTAGGACCTTGCCTTCCTAGACTCACAGAGGGATCTCTCTATTTTTATTGTTTAACTTGATGATTCTAGGTGCTGATATTAGGCTAGTTATAAGGATTATGAGGGTTGTTTGTTTGATTGTTGGCGTGGTTGGACATATAGGACTGCAGGGACTAATCCACTGGGCTATGGAGTCAAAAGGCTGGAATGACACATCAACATCAAGAGCATCATAGGGAAAGCTAGCTGTGGTAAATGGATCTTTATAGCTGTAGGCTTGAAGGTGGCATGTGATGATCCCGAAGAGGCAATAAATGATGGCTCTAACATCTAGCCCTACTTTTCAAAAGATAGGCGTTGGGTAATTAAATCTGGTGCAGGGCTGGCCACTTTTCATTAATTGGTGACGGTGCTGATGTGTTATACTGCCTTTTCCGCTTCTGCTAGTATACCATAACAGTTCTGCATGAATGCCCTTTGCTCGACTCGACCTCCTCGGTCTATTTCCTTGCTATCGAGATGTTCAGCCTCACTCTGTATTTTTCCCTTTTTCGAGTCCTACCCGAGTCTTTTTGTCATGTTTTATCCTATTTCTTCACAAAATGGGACAAAAAAATCATACGTCTGGACCTGAAATCTTTTAGATTTCATCTTAGAATTACATTGCATCCGAGCCTCCATCACACTTCGCATGGCGCAAGACATACCTTTTGCACCCATCCTTTAACATTTTCGATTTACATTTGTGACCGGGTCCCACCTCATCACACATCTCACTTCGACAAATTTAACATTTAAATTTGCAACTAAATTGTAAAACTTGCGATGTGCAGTGTGCGAGCTAGGGCCACATCATCTGCCACGTCACCTGCCAGGTCATATTACCATTTCACCTTCACACATCATCATAAATCAACTACGATCTATGGGGTTAGGGCCATATCACTGTCACATCACCTTAGACATCATCTGCCATGTCATCTGCCACGTTAGCTTACCACGTCACCTTCATATCACACTTTGACAATTTTAACTCTTACCTCCGCGCTTATTCTTTAAAAATTATGATTTGTGATTTGTGATTTGGTCCCACCAGCGTCATATATCGCACTTCACTAACTTTAACATTTAATATTGCGCCCATCCTGAAAAAATTGCGATCTGCAATTGCGATTGGGCCCCACCGTTGTCGCATATCATACTTTGGAGATTATATCACGAACTTTGCACTTATATTTGGAAACTTGCGGCATGTGATGAGAGGCAAAGGTTTTAAGGGGGGGGAATGGTTGGCTATGTCAGTAGGTGGTATAGTGAAAGGGGGGTGTGAAATAACTATGATTTGATGCATGGGAGTAGGGCCTGGAGTTTAAAATGTTCCTTTTGGAACCCCCCTCATGGTTAAAGTTAGAAAGATAAGGGGGGTAAGAAATGCATCGAATATCGTCGGATGTGGAGGTGCGGAAACATAGCGGGTTAACACAGTTGGGTCGAGATAGGCGATGTGAGGTGGAGTCAGGGTATGAGATTCGAGGGAGTAAAAGTGAAACTTAGGATAAGAGGAATAACAAAGGGGCAGGGCTAAAAGATATCAAATTTGGTCGGGGACTTAGGATAGAAACATACAATAAGGTCCCAAACTTGAAAAAAATCATCCCTTTTCAGACCTTTAGAGAAAAATTAGAACTCTTCAATTTGATTACATGAAAAATTCAGGTAGTTTTTAGGTTGCATATTTATAGCATGAACTTTGCATTTCTCCTTTTTAAATACGCTTTTTTCTTTTTCTTTTGTTTCTCTTCATATTTCTTTGGAAAATACTTTGAATATTGACATCTATGTACAATATGAAAAAGTTGCAAATATAAAGTACACAGTCACCTTGTGATACTCTAAATTATAGGGTTCTAACAGCTTACAGCATAGGGTTTTAGTTAACGGGTTTTAGAGGTATGTAATTTTCATTATTATAATGGGATAGGTGATTTAAGTATTTTTCTTGATGAATTTGAAAGAGAAGTTCCAAAAGAGAAAAGGTTTGAAGAATTAAATGTAGCTTTCAGATCTACACTTGCTAGATGGTGGGGTACTCATAAAGAAAATAATGAAAGTTGGAAAGAGTATCACAGACTGATGAATATCATATTTGGCCAAGTAAATACAATAATAAAAGTGAAATATGATGGCACGGATGACCCCTAGGAGCATATTTTTCGATAGACTTCAACTTGCGGTGAAGACCCAGAACCATAGTGGGTACATATATTTTTTCAGACATTGGACTTGATACCTATGAATTGGTATCTGGAGACAATCCTACAACATGGAACGACGAACTAGACAAATTCAGTTGAAGGGTTACTACTGACCTTTAGTTTTGAATATGAATGGATGTGCAGAGATGAAGCTCTTCAGGAAGTCATAAAAAGTATTTTTAAGACTACAAATAGACTAACTTGGACGCATCCTAATTGGAATGCACAGTTCCATCGCACACTGGAATAATACAATGTGACAACGGAAGAGGATGATGAGGATCTGCACAGTATTGATATCCCAGAATAATAAGGAAATTGTGAAGTTGTTGGACTAGATCATGAAATCCCTGACATAACACATCCTGTGAAGACAAAGAAGGTGAATATTGGGTTTGACGAAGAGCCAAAATTTGTGGTGATTGGAGATTATTGGGATGAAGACACAGTTAGAAAGGTTGCAGAACTATTGCACAAATATAAAGAGCTCTCTACCATGAATTTCTATTAATTGAAGGGTAAAGTAGGAGACCTAGGAGTTATGAGGATTACTCTAAAACCCGAGGCAAAGGCAGTAAAGGATTACAGTGCATATACCACAACGAAGTTCATATTTGAGTATATTCTTTCTATATTTGGGTGTCCAAAGATCTTGATGAGTGATAGAGGTTCATATTTTTTACATTTGACAATTGAGGCACTGACTGAGGAATTTGAAGTACATCACCAGAAGATTACACCCTATCATCCTGAGGAGAATGTTGTAGTCGAACCTTTCAATAATATTTTGGAGAATGAACTCACAAAGGTATGCAACGTGAACAAAAATGACTAAGATCTGAAAATTCCAATGGTGTTGTGGGCATACCGGAAAACATGCAAGAAGCTGACAGGACATACACCTTTTAGGTTGGTCTATGGACAAGAAGCAATCATTCCTATGGAATATATAGTGCCTAGTTTAATAATTGAAACATTCATAGACATGGTGGACTGTGATACAATGGAAAAAAGGATGGAGAAATTTCTTGCTCTTGAAGAAGACAAGTTCATTCTAGGTTGTCATTAGCAAGTGAAAAAATCAAGGGAGAAATCTTAGAATGAAAGGGACATCAAAAAAAAAAAATTCAAGGAAGGAGACCTTGTACTGTTGTATGATAGCAAGTTCTTAAGTTTTCCGGAAATTTTCAAACACATTGGTTAGGACCATATATCATCAACATGTATCTGAGGGAGGCATAGTTTAACATGCAAAGTTGGATGGACATCTGATGCCAGGAAGTGTGAATGATAATAGATTGAAGATATACATGGATGATTTTGTACTTGGAGTCTCACACTAATGAATTAAAGGGGGACAATATTAATGCCACATGTAGTTGAAAGTGAGGATTGGACTATAAAATACCATGCAGAAAGGGGTTTTTCTGAAGGAGTGTTGTGCGATTGTCAGGAGTATGGTGAAGTCTAGAAGAGCTGTGTTGAAGGAAAATTAATGCACGATCTCCAAGATAATGATGAAGTCTGAAGGAAATGAATTAGATAAACAAGGAGAGGAACGAGGAGCGACAACAACACAAGTAGTTGAAAGATGCCATATGAAAGACTTTCATCGAGATTCCAGACATCAAGGTTCATGTAGAGCAAGCCCCAACACATAATATTGCGAAGCTCGCCCTCACGATCAAGGATTCGAAGAAAAACATGGAAAATATGAAGTTTGAGTACCATATGTAGATCACTAAGCTGCAAATGAGGCTGCAACCAACCACATCGTCAGAGGTACCCAAGTAGAGGGAAGTGGACCTTAAGACAACAATAGAAGATATCTCCACCATAGTAAAGGACTTTGGAAATTTGTTAGATGATAGAATGGAGATTTTGACCATGTTGTAGGAGGATACAAACATTCAAAACATTGAAACTGAAGTAGAGGAAAAACATAAGCAGTTGCATGAGATCTGGGTCACTGCAAGGACTTTAGCACCCGGACAACAGTTCGCTCGGATCACTGAATGATATAATTTGCAGAGTCAAATCGAGGATCTGCGAAGAAAATAGAAGTTGATCAGCATAAGGACTCAACCATTGCAGGAAGAGGTCATCTAGCTGTGTTAGAAAATATATGGAAAGCTTAAAGAAATGCAGAAGAGTAAAAAAGACGTGCTTTAGAATATCATTGGGTTGATGACTAAGAAGTTACTAAAGGAAGTTTGCCAATAAGAAAAGAAATTTTCTCACATGATTTAGCCATTGAATACATCCTACACCAACATTTTTGATAAGGTTCGGGGCACACTAGCTAAGTGACTCAGGACCAGTCACATGTGAGTGTTGGGGGCTTGTTGAGAATGGCCCAAGTTGGTCACATTTTGATTCAAATACTCACCATTTTGGGGAATCAAAGTGCGTGGTCGAGTGAAGATGAATCTACCATGCAAAGGTTTGGGGCATCCAGGCGGGTGGAAAGCCCTCTTTTTGTAAAGCGTTTGGGTTTATTTGTTATTTTTTATCTACCCATGGTATGTGGACCATGGTATTTTTTGTATGTAAAGGATATATAAAGCGATGTAATAAAAATCTAGAATATCATGATTGGGTCAAGATTGTAACTGTTTCTATATTTCTATATTTTTGGCCAAAGGGAAAGCTCTACAGATGTGTGCGTGGAGGCCTTGCAAAGTATGCAACTTTGTGCGCAGACCACCTGCAGCTGTGTGTGCACATCAAATAAGTGTATGTATCAAAGAGATTTACCATAATAAAAGAAGAAGAGTTTGAATACATCTCTATGTTTATGCATTGCATTTTTTTATTATCTATGTTTCAAAGTTATTTATATTATTTATGTTGTGTTTTAATGATAAAGGCATAGTGCGCATAGGCATTTCTTGATGAATAAAGTATAAGTTGTTATAGTAGATAGTTTCATCCACGTCATTCCAAATAAGCATAAGTAGAAGTTGAGCAATATTTCCACGTCATATTATCCCTATTGATGTAGAAAGCTGGTTCTCACGTCCCCCAATATTGCCTCGGGTGAGACTATAATCTGCGTTGTAGGTCATTGATGAAAGGTCTGGTAATAGAGTGTTTTGTTGGTGTGCAGCTAACTCTGAACCTGGGTCGAAGCCCCTCTCAATCAAAAAATGGTTCTGTTTCCAGGACCGGGATCTGATTGAGGGATATGTGGATGTTGAATCCGACAAGGAAGGAAATATAGGATTAGGTAGATCTCAAAGAATGGGAGTTCGCAGTTCAAGAAAATAAAAAATCTGCAATTGTCGACCGAAGCTTGCCTGTAGAGGTATCTTTTCAAAAAAATATCACAAGATTTTCTTCATGATGTTTGCTGATGAGCTACATGAATTTTTATCAAGGTTGAATGAGAACGAGACCTATTTTAAGAAAAACAAGCCTATTGCGTGGAACCTTGAATTTTTAAAGCAATTCAAGGAGACCGATAACAAAATATCCATAGATGTTGATTTTTGGATTGACAGTATTATGGGAGGATTTATTACTGAGTTCTCCATAGACACATTTGTATCTTATAGTGAAGTTGAGAAAACATTTTTCAAGGTTCTGTGAGGTAAGTATCTAAATTCCCTAAAGTTGTGGATTAAAATGATCTTATGTGAAAAGGGTGTACTACGAATGTAGTCGTATTAATGTTTGGAAGGAATAATTCTAGGGCTACGTGAAGTGGAAAATGATACAAATTATATCGTGAAAAAATCATTGAGACCGATTACAATATGTTGTTGAGTTGATCTGAAAGCGAAGAATAAATATGTAACCCTGCAACTCCTAGAGGTGCATCATAGGTAAATATTGAAAATAATTAGGGCACCTCTGGGATTCCCCTTCCCACTACTACCCTCACCCCCATCCCCCTCCATTTACTTGGCCTCCACTTCCACCTCCACCTCCCCCAGGAAACATGGCTAATGAATAGAGCTCTACTTGAATGGTTCATGAGGCACAATACTTGATAAGGTTCTGCAAATGGGGTAGCAACCTAAGTGGGCCTGATTGTGGGGAAAACTCCATAATTAAGTGCACTTTAGCTAGAGGTGATCTAAGATGGGTGACCTCCCGAGAAGTCCTCGTTACCAGGTGCAAGCCCCAAAAGTGAAGATTGATGCTATGTGATTCATTTCACTAGTTTCAATCCCACTTCTTCACCCTATGAGCATCACTCGATGTAATGAGTGCTAAGTGGAATATTCAAAAATCAATTGAAATTAGTCAGTTAAAACTAACTATAATGGAAATGATCATATATGAATGACTTAATTAATGCAAATGAATCCCAAAAAATGATATCTAATGGATAATGATATCAAGATACCTATTTTTAGAGGACTTATATGAGAGGATCCTAAGATTTTTTTTTTTTGTAGTTGAAGTTGTATGTAAAGCAAGAAAAATCATCGATGAAGATATAAATAAGGTGCAGATTGTCACCACGCTGCAAGAGAGAGCAATGAGATGGTATGTAAAATATTATATAATGAATTAAAATTCTTCACGGGATGACAAGAAGAAGGCATTAATTGCAGAATATAAGAATCCAAAATCACAGTCATAATGTATCACTGAGATGAAGGAGATTAAGAAATTGATAACTGAGTCTGTTTAAGAGTTAGATCAAAGTTTCAAGGTGTTAATGGGACAAATAATCTTTACAATTCCTGAAGAGAAGCATAAGGAGTGGTTTATAGCTACGTTATTGCCACATATCAGGCTCCCTTTGACACAAAAAAATATATCCACACACATCGAAGCTCTAGAAATTGCGATAAAGCTGGAAGCTTCCCCGTTACAGATACACATGTAGGATTAGAGAAGATTCAGAGCCAACTAGCAAAAATTCATTTGGAGTGGCAAGATATTAATAAGGGTAAGGAATTTAGGTTATAAATTATATCATAAGTATGGTGTATACAGTGTATGGAAAAAGGATATTATAAGGATCAATGCCCTGTGTTCAGAGAATACATCAACAGTGCATTGCCTAATCCATTGAACCCAGGATCAAGTGTATGGTGTGACATATGTAATATTACAGGTCAAAATTGCACAAAAGAGTGATATTTGTTGCAGAAGTATGTGCAGACCCTGAAGCAGCTTTTTGTAACTTCTGCATATTAGTGGGGCATCATGAGAAGAACTGTCATAGCTATGATTTGATAATGGAGCAAATTGTAGGTGCTTATAGAATATAGGCTAAAGGACTTGTACATGAGGATCAATGACATCATGCTGGTCAAGGAGGATTCTAAGGATGAGGATGAGGATGAGGAGGAGGCACTGGTTGAGGACGTGGCCAACTCATCTGTTATAATTGCGGCAAAGCAAGACACTTCACGGGGGATTGTTAGAATCCTACTCCACTTGAAAGTACTGTAAAGATTTTTATCATGTGATAGAAGAATGTATGGTCCTTATGAAAAAAATGGAGGAGAAAATAAACCAACAACCCAACCAAAACCTACAGATGATGACCGCTGAACTAAGGGGAGATGACTTGTGCATCAACATAGTAAGAAGAAGTGGTGCAATAACATGATATGATAAAGTTAAAGGAAAGAAGATGATGGAAGATACATGGGTTAGGAAGACTGCAAAAAAGGCCCCTAGTTTCAACATGGACAAGGAAAATGAGACCTTCATGGATCTGAAGAAAAGGTTCATGGATCCTGGAGCTTCCACATCCAAAATGCAACTGCTGCAGAAGTTCTTACATAAAAGGAGCAATGCCAAGGTAATTACTATGATGAAGGAATTTGATCCACCCATATTAAAATAATTTTTGCATACCTACATGGAGTTGATAAGGGATCAGAAGGTTATTGAAGGCCTCCAGGAAATGATAGACTCATGCGCTGGAAAAGAAGAACCACACAGTGAGCCACGCCTAGTAAACAAGTTTCATAGCGATAAGAAGACAAAAAGAAGAGAGATGAGACTAACTGCACAGATTATTGTCTATGATATGGATTAGTTAATCTTAGATTCAGGTTGTTATGCCAATGTGTTTCCTAAGAATACTTGGGAGCGAATGGGAAAAATGCAGTTTCAATGGTCTCTAATCTAGTTGAGAAAGGCTAACCCGTAGAAGATCATCGCATTGGGACAGTTACCTGGCGTTATAGTATATATTGAAGGGGTGCGCGTTGTTGTTGATTTTGATGTAATTTCACTTGTAGAATACAACAATCCATATATGTCGTTGTCTATATTGGATTGGGATTTTGATATTGATGTGATAATCAATTTGAAGAAGATAAAGATGGTGTTTGAACAAGGCGGTCTGAGGGTCATTGTTCCTCTCGACCCATCAGAAGGAAAGTGCTATACAGAGCCTATCCGCAATGAGTAATGCGACTTATATATTGAAAATATCTACAAGATAACAGCTAAGGAGGAATATTGGATCAATCCCACTACAGATGGAAGGCCAAGTTGGGATCATGACAGTTCCTGTATTTCAGACTCTGATGAAGAACTAGAGAATTGGCAGAACAGGTTGCATGAAATCTCTACAAGACGATGTAACATAATCACAAGATTGATTTGTTGCATAACTTAAGAGGTATGTAATTTAACTTATTACGATGGGATAGGCGATGTAAGTATTTTTCTTGATGAATTTGAAAGAGAAATTCCAGAAGAACAGAGGTTCCAAGCATTGGATGTAGCTCTGATATCTACACCTCCTATATGGTGGGGTACTCATAAAGAAAATATTGGAATTTGGAAAAAGTATCAGAGACCTATGAAGATCATATTTTTCCAAGTAAATACAATAATCGAAGTGAAATATGATGGAAAGGATGAAACTAGGGAGCATATTTTATGTTGGACTTAAGCTTGGGGCGAAGATCTAGAACCAGAGTGGGTACATATATTTTTTCACACATTTGACATGATACCTATGAATTGGTATCTTGAGACAAACCCGTGACATGGAACAACGAAATCGAAAGATTTGGTTAAAGGATTCCTATTGACCTTTAGTTTTGAAGATGACTGTCCATACATAGATGAAGCTCTTCAAGAATTCATGGCAGGGATTTTTAAGACTACAACTATGCTAACTTGGACACATACAGATTGGACCGTGCAATTACGACACACACTGGAATGCTACAATGTGACAACAGAAGAGGATGACAAGGATCCACACAATATTGATATCCTAGAATTAGAAGGACATCGCGAAATTTCTGGACCAGAGCCTGAAATCCATAACATAACATAACCCATTAAGACAAAGAAGGTGAATATTGGGTCGGACGAAGAACCAAAATTTGTGTTGATTGGAGATTATTGGGATGAAGACTCATTTGGAAAGGTTGCATAACTATTGCATGAATATGAAGATCTCTTTCCCATGAATTTATCTGAATTGAAGGGTATAGTAGGAGGCTTAGGAGTTATGAGGATTACTCTGAAACCCGAGGAAAAGACAGTAAAGGATTACGGTGTAGATACCGTCTTGAAGTTCATATTTTAGTATATTACGTCCAGATTTGGGTGTCCAAAGATCTTGATGAGTGACAAAGGTTCGTATTTTTTACATTTGACGATTGAGGCGCTAACTGAGGAATTTCAAGTATATCACTAGAAGATTTCACCCTATAATCCTTAGGTGAATGGGATAGTCGAAGGTTTTAATAAGATTTTGGAGAACGCACTCACAAAGGTAAGCAATGTGAACAAAAATGACTAGGATCTGTGAATTCCAATAGTGTTGTTGGAATACGAGACAACATGCAAGAAGATGATAGGATAAACACCTTTTAGGTTGGCCTATGGACAATAACGAATCGTGCCTATGGAATATATAATGCCCAGTTTAATAATTGCAACATTCACAGACATGATGGACCACGATACAATGGAATAAAGGATGGAGAAATTGCATGCTCTTGAAGAAGACATGTTTATTGCAGGTTAGCATTAGCAAGTGTAAAAAGCAATGGATAATCTTGGCATGATAGGCACATCAAGAATAATACATTCAAGGAAGGATACCTTGTATAGTTTTATGATAGCAAGTTCATGAAGTTCCCCAGAAAGTTTCAAACACATTGGTTAGGACCATATACCATCAGGCACTGAGGAAGGCACAGTTCGACTCGCAAAGTTGGATGGAAAGTTGATGCCATGACATGTGAATGACAGTAGATTGAATATATACAGGGACTAATATGTCCCTAGAGCCTCACACTAAATAATGAAAGGGGGAACATCTGAGTGTAACCTATAATTGAAAGTGCGAATTGGACTATAAACTACTTTGCGTAAATAGGTTTTGCCAAAGGAGTGTTGCGTGATTATCAGGATTATGGAAAAGTACAGAAGAAGCATGTTGAAGGAAAATTACTGCGTGATGTTTAGGATAATGATGAATTATAAATGAAATGGATCTGATAATCAAGGAGAGGAATAGGGAGCAGCAACAACACAAGCAACTTGAAGATGCCATAGGAAAGATTTGTAGTGAGATTTCGGACATCAAGGTCTGCAGAGGAAGCCCCAATAGATAAGGTTGTGAAGCTCACCCTCGTGATTAAGGATTTGAAGAAAAGAATGGAAAAAATGAAGTTTGAGTACCAGATGTAGATGATTGAGCTGCAAATGAGGTTGCAACCAACCGCACCATCAGAGGTACGCGAGAAGAGGGAAGATAAGCTTTAGAATGCATTGGAACATATCTCCACTATAGTAAAGGACTATGGAAAGTTGTTAGATGATAGAATGGAGATTGGACCTGGTTGCAGGAGGATCCAAACATTCAAAAGATTTAAAATGAAGTACAAGAAAAACATAAGAAGTTGGACGATATCCAAGACACTGCAAGGACTTTAGCAACTGCGTGGCGGCTGGCTCGGATCACTAATGAAAATAATCTGCAAAGCCAGATCAATGATCTGTGAAGGAAATAGCAGTTGATCACCATAAGGACTCATCCATGGTAGGAATAGGTCATCCAACTATCTGAGATAGTAGATGTAAAGCTTTAAGAAAGGCAGTAAAGGCAGAAAGACGTGCTTAAAAATATCATTGGGCCGACGACTTAGAAGTTATTAGAGGAAGTACGCCGAGAATAGAATATTTTTTCTAACATGATTCATCCATTGAATACATCCTACACTAGCATTTCAGACAAGGTTTGGGGCACACCAGCTGAGTGACTCAAGATGAGTCACATGTGACTACTCGGTGCATGTTGGGCATGGCCCAACTTGGTCCATTTTTTAGTCAAATACTCCTTATTTTGAGGAAGCATAGTACGTGATCCAGAGAGGATGAATCTATTGCGTAGAGGTTGGGGCTTCGAGGCAAGTCGAAGCCCCTCTTTTTGTAAAGGGTTCGGATTTATTTGTTGGTTTTTTCCGCCCATGGTATGTGTACCATGGTATTGTATGTATTTAAATGTTATATAAAGTGATGTAATGAAAACCCAGAATATCATGATTGGATCAAGATTGTAATTTTTTCTACATTTTTGTGTTTTGGGCCTAAGGGAAGGCTCCGCAGCTATGTGCGTGAAGGCCTTCAAGAGTCTGCATATTTGTGTGCAAACCACCTACAACTGTGTGCGCGGGTCGAAGATGTTGGAAATACTGAGAGGGGGGGGTGAATCAATATTCCTTTCAATTAGTATTGTTATTAATATTTTATAGCATTAGTTAATCTTCAATTATTATCAGTGTTTGTACAATGATAAAAATAAACAAAAGGAACACAAATGCACATAATTTTTAAGGTGGAAACTCCCTCGAGGACAAAAACCACCTAAATGATTTTCTAATAATTCTTTAATATTCAACTCCAATTGAAAAGAAAGCTCCAACTTCCTAGAATCTAGAAAAGAATTCTTCTCTAGCTCCCACTGGATGGATGCTCCAATTCTTGAGATTCTTCTGTAGTCAATTGAATGGATGCCCCAAAACCACCCTAGCATCACCCTACCACCCTGAATTTTTCACAGGCGTGAACCTATTGGTAACTTCATGAACCAGCCTAGCACCACCCTACCAACCTATAGAAGAAGAAATGAAGAATTGACTCTCGTACCAGGGAAAATGGTCCACTTTACAATGATATAGAATGATGTAGAAGAATAAGATACAATAGACCATAACCCCAACTATGACAAAAATACCTAATGATGATCCTAGAACTCCTGACACTGCCTCTTCAATTCTTGGTAGATAGACACTTGTACAAATTTTACAATGATGCTTTTAAAATGACTCAGTACAATGATACCTTTACAATTACTGTATGCAGTGCTACCCACGTGAAGACTTCACGTGGTGAACTTCTGGCTAGTTATTTTCACCTTGATTGCAGCTCTTGTCATGCTACACTTTCTCACTCTTCAGAAAATTATATCATGCTTTGATTATTATATTGATGAATATATAATACCAGCAAAAAGTCTTCAATGAAATTCCCATGACATGATAATAGAAAAACTTACCTGATCCTATAGAGCATATGTCAGCGCTAAAAAAAAAAAAATTAGAATACAAAGAGCCTAATGCAATTAAGAGATGAACATGCATATACAAAATATACTTACCTGGAGCTTACCTCTGCTGCACCTTGCTTTGCTTTTTTGCCTTAGAAATTTTGGTCCTTTGCAGCCCTTGACAAAACATGATCTAGCCTTTTCTTTCCTTCTAGGAGATCGATATTGAATCTGGTGTATCTATGTGATTTTAGATCCCCAATATGTGATTTTTGGTACTGTATTATTCCTCTGCGTCTTCTTTCCAATGCCATAGGTCTGACCCAATTTGTATTCTTCAAGACAAATTTATTCCCAATATCTCAGAATGACCTAATTATGGATTGTTTCAGTAGAGAGAACTTGTATGGCATGCCACGTGTCATTGTTTCCTCATTTGGCTCTAAAATTGATACACAGAAAACTACAGTATGTGCACTATCCACCATGTTTTACATAATTCTAATCCGATATTCAGAGAGTGATTTATGAGGATTTTCCCAAGGTCACCTCTTTGAGATGAAGTTTAGGAGCCTGCAAAAACCCAAAATTCCACATATCATATCTCCGAAAATATTACGCACCATGATCTAAATTTTTTACACGAGCTACCTCTAGATTTCTTCTTTGCATCATAAAAATTTCAGCTTCAGAACCTTCGTATAAAAAATTTTATATCAAAAATTCCACGATCACCTATTTCAAGTAGAGAAATCCGTACATGAGGAGGATATGAGGATCACATCTTATATAGATGCTTAGGTTGAGAGGGACTTCAACAAGTGAATGTGGGAGGGATTTTAGGAGCTTAAAAATTATTAATTATTGGCTATTCAATGACCACAACCAATTATTAGTGTCATTCCACAACCCCATGGGGTTTTAGCCCACTGACTGGGGTTACTAACTTAAAACATGAATATCTCTCAAACCATGAAGAATTACGTGGCGTGCCATATATCAACTGAAACATCTCAAAAATTAGAAACCATAAAAAATATCCTTGAATCGGAATATAGTAATTTTATAGGTAAAAATTCCCATGCAAGATCGGGTAGCCCTTGGTGTTGCTTGGGTTGACATAAATGACAACCACTGATCAAGAATCTCCCCTTTTGGAATTGATGGAAGCACAAGTACTCCCCCTATGATCATGACACCTCTTCCTGCAACATTATCTCCCCCTTTGACATCAATGGATGTAATGATCCTTTTTCAAGAAATTCAACAAGGTGCCCAAGAGAAAAGATGTATAAGTAAAAATGTGAAAAAATAACACAGATCAGGGCTTGGTTCCCCTCATTTATGCTGTATAGGACTTATATATGGAATTTCATCAAAAAAAAATCAGTTTAGACTATTTAAACAGATCTCCCAAAAACTTGACGAGCTAAAAAGCACCCAAAGAGGAAGGCTGCAGTGAAATGCAAGCATTGCTTCATGAATTGCGCAGTTTTAGCAGATGTTTAGAGGAGGTTAGAAAGGTGACTTATATTTCAGTCATATAGTAGCAAATAAACATTATGATTAAGCCCTTTCATTATACAGGAGAATGCATGAGTCAATACAACAATAAATCTTCAGAAAAGAGAGTTGGAACACATGTATATTTGCAGAAATGCTTCAACAGCGTTATTTTTTAGGAGCTTCAGCAGCTGGAAGTTACAACTTAGATCTAGGATAGATCTGTGGATAAAACATCAGATCTATATCAAATCTGGAAACTATAAAGTTTTCTCTTCAAGATCCACTTGGAATTTTAACAAAAGCATGCATAAATAAGAGTAGATTTGAGAAACAAGTTGCAGATCTAGAAACTGCTGCAGTAAATGTATGAATATAAAATTTCATTACAATGGATCATATATGGATAGAAGATAGATCAGCAAGCTAATCCATGGATCACCAAGTGGAAGGCAAAGCCCAGCACAAGATATCTCTGATATAAACTATGAGCAAGACACCATGAAAACCCTCATACAGAAATAATGCAGTCTACCCATGGGAACAACGCTGTAGCTCAAATGACACAGAAAAATACTGTAGAATTTCAGATCTAATGTACAAGAAGAAGAGACACTCTTTCAGGAGGTTAAAGAACACACTCCATGAGAAAGAGGCTCCAAAAATACACTAGATCTCTGCAGATCTAGACTCCCACTTGCTGCAGTTCACAAGACAGCTCAACCCTCAAGATGAGCAGCGCTGTAGTGTAAGATAGAGCTTGGCCTCAAGCCTGATAGTGGTTCAATTCAGCAAACTTTCCTCCTTGAATCCTCAAATAAAGAGGTGAAATCCCTGCATAGGAATTCCAGATACAATCCTCAACTAAACAACAGAGAATGGCATTTGTCTAAGCATAAAAATACTCAGAAATATGATCAATCAACAAACTTCTCTTGTTGCCCTCCTTTTCCTTTTATAAGATGAGAAAGCTTTTGCAAACCCTAAAACATCTTGATGAGTTAGCCCTTTTCACATGAGAGGCTTCCTTCTAGAACTGCGCTGTCCCTTTTGGAGATGCAATGAACCTAGACAACATTGTTGATTTGGTCAAGGTTGACCCAGTCTTTAGCTCAAACCTGTTTCACACCTGCAAGTGATTATTTACATGGCCCTGATTTGTTTTTGTTCACATGGGCATTGATTTATTCAGAATTTTTAGGAGTTTACATGTCCTCCTTTATTCATTTATTCATGAAACAGAAATTATAACAAAATTGAATGTTCCTCTTAGCTAAGGCTAAGTGGGAGCATTACAGTCCTCCCCTCCAAAATGTTGCTTGTCCTCAAGCAACTGATAGGGTAAGAGCTGTAGTTCTTCTCCTTCTCCATTGATGGCACCATCAAGGATCAAGTTTTCATCATGTAACAAGTGCTCATCAAGCCAATACATCAAAAATTGCTCCTCCAATGCTAACATGATAGGGGCATAGTCTATCCCTTTAGGAGTGTAAAACTCAACAGAAATAAACATGGGTGAAGCAATGTCACATATAAAACATGTATCATGAAGTACAAGATGAATTTCCATCCCATGTGGTACATATACACTACCTACTTTTTGCCCATACAAACCCATAAACAATACCAATATATCATTATGTATGGAAGCAAAATCACATATATGCAAACTGAAACTTGCACTTGAGGAGGTGGGTCACAATCCCACATAAGATACCAACGCAATGCACCCTTGTCTTGAGTATCTGAGTGTGGTAAGTGGTACTCCCCCCACATATTTGCTGCATGGGTCACTTTTACATGGCTGAAAGTGATACCCAAGCTAGGTGCCTTTGGGAAGCACCCATCATGATAGAGAATCTCCCTTTGCACCTCAAGGGAGTGGCCAGATTTAGAATTTTTATTTGCCTCATCAATGCCATGACATCTGCATGTAATATCACTCCTTGTAGGAGCCATGGCCTGCATACATATGGTAAGAGAATATGTCAAATCAGGAGAATAAACATGCTCCATAAGATCAGATTATTTACCATTCAAGTCTCCCACACACATGGAGTTGGGCATGGGTAGGTCTCCTCTTCTAAGAGAAGGAAGAGATGGCTGAAATAACTCCTGTATAGAGTCCTTTGGCTGCCCCATCTCCTCATAACCATTGCACTCTTGTAAGTTCTGATGTAGTTCCTCCCAATCATAGTGTTGATGTAGTTCCTCCTTCATACCCTCCCAATCAAAACTCCTCATGATTAGGGTGTAGATCTTGGCTGACTGCATATAGCTGGAAAGGAACTCTTTGTGTGCTCTTTGTAGTATCTCTTGCTTAAGCTTGGAGGCTTGAGACAAGAATACTTTACCAAGATGATAGATGACCCCTTCATGGACCAAATAGCCTCCTCCTTGCTTCATGCCATCTAATATCATCCCGGTGTGTAGATATTTGGAGTACTCCAAAAGGAGTTTAGATATCCAATATGGATCCACACAGCTCAACAATGACAGCATTGCTAATACATTTATGGTGGTGCTTTCCTTTTTGTTGATTGCTTCTTTGACATTACACATGCCAAAATGGTTTGTGGGAAGGTTGATCCTCCCCTTTCCTTCCTCCCACAGTGTTGTAGCTTGATCTCCAATACTTTCTTGATCTATTTTTGGAGCAGAACTTTGTGGAGATTTCCCCACAAGATCAGAGACTAATGACATTCCATGTGGCTAGCCATGAGGTAAGAATGTCTCTTGCAGCCTCCTCATAAACATGAGAGAAGGAATGACACTCAATCAAAATAGACACTCTCTGGTTCATGAATGAACCTTGTACTCTTAGAGTCAAGTATTTGGGCACCCCTCTCAAAGAAGCAAGAGTCCCACTTTTTGGAGCAAAGGCTCCCTCTTCACCTCTAGATGGTGATTGATATTCATCCTCATCATCACCAGCGCTGTGACCCCTCTTAGATCCATCAGTCCCATCCTCCTCCTAAAAATCTGAGAAGACTTCTATATAGTGTGCCTTTCCAGCAACACATCTATATCTCGGTACCCAAGGCTCTTGGCAAGTGAAACAAAATATATTTTTCCTCAACTCCCTCCCGAGATCAATGTCAAGAGGATTATTCAGTGAGCTCTCCTTGGGTGGAGCAGCTTTCCCTTCTTTCCCCTTAGAAGAGTGAGGGGATTTTCTTTGGAAAGTTGCCTTTGCCCTTGGCAAGGAATCTTGGAGATCTCTAGCTCTCTCGATGGCATCAGGAAAAGTGATGGGCTTGGTAGACTTAACCAACCCATGCAAAGGTTCCTCTAGGCCATCAATGAACATGTAGACCCTCCTTGCTACCGATAGATCAAGGACCATTACTGAAAATCTTAGGAATTCAAAGATATAGGCCTCTGCATCTCCTGTCTACTTCAGCTTTTGCAGGCTTATAAAAGGTGCCTCGGGATCTTTCCGATCAAATATCTCCACTAGTATTCTAGTGAACTCAGCATAGGTAGACACATTGCTATGTCCCAATGTGGATATTCCATGGAGCCACTAGTTGTGGGCTTCACCCTCAAAGTGCAGTGCAGCAATCTTGATGGATTCTACTTCGGGGACTTTATTCAACTAGAAAAAAATATCCAACTTCTCCACCCATGCTTTGGCAGAACAAGAGGATGATCTATCGAACTTGCGAAAAAATAACCTGCCCATAGTGTGGTGTCTCCCATGGAAGAAACCACCATCTCTGTACTGCTGCCATGATCTCCTTCGGTCCTTGAGATGGCAAAAGTCTTGGAAGCTCAAGTTATCCTTGAACCTTTGACTTTGTAAATCATATTCTACAAAGTAATCTTCCAGGAGGTTGGATCTTGCAATCCTTCATTCTCTACAGCCAAGAAGGTAGGCATAATAGAGCGTTTTGAGGCCTGTGGAGCTTGTGGCAAGCTCACAGGTTTACCAGTCCCAAAATGAGACATGTTAGAACTTTCTCCTTGATGGAATCTCCCAAGGGATTCCCTCATTCTATCCACCCTCATCTCTTTTATCTCCTTGGAAAGATCTTGAATAGCCTCAAAAATATTTTTTGCAAACTCCTCTGGTTCCTTATCCTTATCATTCACAGATTTAGGGGCTTTCCCCTTGTCTTGACCCTTGTCAAGTTCATCAGTGGTGTATTCATACTTTCTATGAATTCTGTTTTGGTACCTCCTGTCCCTCTTAGTGGGAGGATCATATTCTTTGAAATGCAACATGACTGGTGCTCCAAGGCAAGAACTTTTTGTGCCAAGAGTGGAGCTGTGATACCATTGTAATGATCCTTTTTCACGAAATTCAACAAGGTGCTCAAGAGAAACGTTGTATAAGTAAAACTGTGAAACAATAACGTAGACCATGGCTTGGTTCCCCTCATTTATGCTGTATGGGACTTATATATGTAATTTTATAAAAAAAAAATCATTTTAGACTATTTAAAAACATCTCCCAAAAACTTGACTAGCTAAAAAGCACCCAAAGAGGAAGGCTGCAGTCAAATGCAAGCACTGCTTCAGGAATTGCGCAGTTTTAGTAGATGTTTAGAGGAGGTCAGAAAGGAGACTTATATTTCAGTCATACAACAGCAGATTAAAATTATGATTAAGCCCTTTCATTATACAGTAGAATGCATGAGTCAATACAACAATAAATCTTCAGAAAAGAGAGCTGGAACACATGTATATTTGCAGAAATGCTTCAACAAAATTATTTTTGAGGAGCTTCAGCAGCTGGAAGTTAAAACTCAGATCTAGGATAGATCTATGGATAAAACATCAGATCTATATCAAATCTGGAAACTATGCAGTTTTCTCTTCAAGATCCACTTGGAATTTTAGCAAAAGCATGCATAAATAAGAGTAGATCTGAGAAACAAGTTGCAGATCTGGAAACTGCTGTAGTAAATTTATGAATATAAAATTTCATTACAATGGATCAGATTTGGATAGAACATAGACGAGCAAGCTAATCCATGGATCACTAAGTGGAAGGCAAAGCCCAACACAAGAGATCTCTGATCTAAACTATGAGAAAGACACCATGAAAACCCTCATACAGAAATAACGCAGTCTACTCATGAGAATAGAGCTGTAGCTCAAATGACACAGAAAAATACTGTAGAATTACAGATCTAAAGTACAAGAAGAAGAGACACTCTTTCAGGAGGTTAAAGAACACACTCCATGAGAAAGAGGCTCCAGAAATACACTAGATCTCTGCAGATCTAGACTCCCAATTGCTGCAGCTCACAAGACAACTCAAACCTCAAGATGAGCAGCACTGTAGTGTAAGATGGAGCTTGGCTTCGAGCCTGATAGTGGTTCAATTCAAAAAAAATTCCTCCTTGAATCCTCAAAGGAAGAGGTGAAATCCATGCATAGGAATTCGAGATACAATCCTCCACTAAAAAATAGAGAATGGCATTTGTATAAGCAGACAAATACTCAAAAATATGATCAATCAACAACCTTCTCTTGCTACCCTCCTTTTCCTTTTATAAGACGAGAAAACTTTTTCAAAACGTAAACTATCTTGATGATTTAGCCCTTTTCACATGAGAGGATTCCTTCTAGAACTGCACTATCCCTTTTGGAGATGCAATGAACCTAGACAACAATGTTGATTTGGTCAAGGTTGACCCAGTCTTTAGCTCAAACCTCTTTCACACCTGCGAGTGATTACTTACATGGCCTTGATTTTTCTTTGTTCACATGGGCATTGATTTATTCAGACTTTTTAGGAGTTTTACATGTCCTCCTTTATTCATTTATTCATGAAACATAAATTATAACAAAATTGAATGTTCCTCTTAGCTAAGGATAAGTGGGAACATTACAATGGAAAAGGGTAAATCTCCCTGACACGCAACCATCCTGTGGACCTATACACACTTCCACTCCCCCTTTATATTCTGAATAAATAAAATCTAATGAGAGCTTGGGAGAATCCCAAGCTTCTGGAGAAGATATTAAAATGCTTCACGAGGTAAAGGTTTAGTGAAGATATCAGCGATTTGTTCTTTTGTACCAACATATTCAAGTTTGATATTCTTTTTGACGACTTGTGCTCTAACAAAATTATATTTGATCAAAATGTGTTTTGTTTTTGAATGCATGATAGGATTCTTGGAGATGCTGATGGCACTGGTGTTATCACAAAATATGCGAATAGGCTCACTTAATTGTACTTGAATACCTTGCAAAGTTTGTTTCATCCAAAGGACTTGAGTACAACAAGTTGTCGCTGCAATGTATTCTTCTTCCGTTGTAGATAACGAGATTGAAGTTTGTTTTTTTCTCAACCATGATACGAGACAACCACCTAGATAGAATGTTGCTCCAAAAGTACTCTTACGATCATTAACATGTCCTTCCCAATCCTCATCTATAAAGGCTTGAATAATGAGAATGTTACCCTTGGGATACCACAAGCCATATTATGTTGTGCCCTTTAGATATCGAAGAATTATTTTGACGACAATAATATGTGATTCCTTTGGTGCTGCTTGGAATATATCTACTTGTCCAGCTGCTTTCATAACATCTGGTTGGGAGAATATTAAATATAGAAGACTACAAATCATAGATCTATACAATCTCCGATCCACATCCTTAGATGATTTGTCTATGCTGAATTTTCAACCTGTTACCATCAAAGTAAGGATGGATTTGAAATCTTCCATTTTTAATTTATTAGGCATTTCCTTGATGTAATTGGCTTGACATATAAATATTCCTTTCTCTTTCTGAGATATTTGAATCCCTAAGAAGTTTGTCAGCTCACCAAGTAAACACATCTCAAACTCACTTTGCATATTTTTAGAAAAGTTCTTACTTAGTCGATCATCATTGCTACCAAATATTATATCATCGACATATACCTCAACGATTGTTAAATTATCTTTATCTATTTGTACATAAAGATTTCTATCAGGAGTACCTTTCTTGAACCCTTGTTGACGTAGATATCCATCAAGACAAGCATACCATGCTCTAGGAGGCTGCTTGAGACCATATAGAGGCTTCTTTAACCTACAAACATAGTCTTCTTTTCCTGATAGTAGAAAACCTTCAGGTTTTTCGATGTAAACTTCTTATTATAATTCACCATTCAGAAATGCATACTTAACATCCATTTGGTATAATTTTATTTTTATTGAACATGCATAGGTGAAAAAAATTTGGATGGCTTACATTCTGGCAACTGGTGCAAATGTTTTGTCGAAATCAATTCCTTCCACTTGTGCATAGCCTTTTCAAACCAATCTTTTGTTGTTTCTGGTAACTTGTCCATCTTCATTCAATATGTTCCTGAACACCCATTTAGTCCCAATGACATTTTTATCTTTTGGTCATGGAACTAATTCCCAAGTGTTATTCTTCTCGATTTGATCCAATTCTTCATTCATAGATGCTACCCAATGTTTATTCTAGTTGGCTTCCTCAAAACTACTACGCTCAAAAGTTGTTAGAAAAGCAATGTGAGCTTGTTGTGATGAACGAAGTTGTCGACCTTCATTTATGTCACCAATGATTTGATTTTATGGATGGCTCTTTTGAATCCATTCTTTTGTTCTCTTTGGAGGAGCTTCTTGTTCTTGTTCCGGTATGTCTTGATGATCATTATTTACTTCTTCCTGGTTGATAGTTGATTCCTATTCTAGAATTTTCTCTGTGTCTTTTTCAGCCTCTATCTCAAGTTTCAAAGATTCTAGATCC
The DNA here is from genome assembly GCA_034641835.2 of Pinus albicaulis. Taxonomy (NCBI): domain Eukaryota; kingdom Viridiplantae; phylum Streptophyta; class Pinopsida; order Pinales; family Pinaceae; genus Pinus; species Pinus albicaulis. The sequence goes on along the minus strand of CM076584.1, from coordinate 672,490,513 downwards.
TTATCATTATTCATTAGAACACCATCTTCATCAAATGTAACATTTATGCTCTCCACTATCTATTTTCATCTTCGATTATAGAATTTATAGGATTTTGATTTGTGTGAGTAACCAATGAAGATACCTTCATCAACACGTGATTCAAACTTACCCAAATTTTGATCTTCTCTTTTGATATAACATTTGCTTCTGAATTTTATGAAATATTTTACATTAGCCGATTTTCCTTTGCACAATTCATATGGGGTCTTGTTACAATTATTTTTGGAAGACTTTGGTTGATAATGAAGACTACCGTATCAATTTCTTGAACCTGAAATTTTTCATCCAATTTTTAGTCCTTCAACATTGTTCTACCCATTTCCTGTACGGTTAGGTTTTTTCTTTCAGCAACATCATTTTGCTGAGGTGTTCGTGCTATTGTAAATTTTCGTTTTCTTCCATTTTCGTCACAGTATTGCTGAAATAATTTGGAAGTGAATTCTCTGCCATTATCTGATCTTAGAAATTTTATTTTCAAATCAGTTTCCTTTTTGACCAAATCCTTGTAGATATTAAAGCACTCAAATGCTTCGGATTTTTTCTTTAGGAAACTGATGGTTTTCATCCTAGTATAGACATCTATCATTAACATGAAATATAATTCTCCATCTAAGCCTTTTGTTCTCATAGGACCACATAGATCAGTATGTATCAATTCCAATGGATGTGATGCAAAGTGTTCCTTTTTTTTAAATTTGACTTTTGTCTTCTTGCCATGCTGACAGGCCTCACATAGTGTGTTGGAAGGTTTTGATATTTTCGACATTTCTCGTACTGCTTCCTTTTTTCTTATCCTCACAAGATTTTCAATGTTTATGTGACCCATTCATTGTGCCACAACCAACTTTCATCTTCTTTAGCTAGTAGAAATGCTTTAGATGCATCATCCAAAACATATATGTAGTTTGGAGCTTTACTTGATGTATCCACAATTTTACCATACCCACCTTTCCTGATTTCATATTTTGTGGAGTTGAATAGAATTGTGTGTCCTTGATCACACATTTGTCCAACACTGAGCAGATTCCGATTCATTTTTTCAACCAATAGAGCATTCTTGGCTATAATATCTTTGCTTCGAAGAGTAACGGTACCTAATCCTATAACATTTGAAGATCCATCATTTCCAAAGGATACAGTTCCATCCTTCTTCTCTTTCAAAGACACAAAATTATTTCTATCTTTGTTGTTTTGAGCCTTGAGAGGGAGAGCACATTTATCCGTCTTCTTCTTCTTCCATGTTTGTTTGTTCTATGGATTCGATGATTCTTCTAGAGGATTTTCAAGTCTGCAGCCTCTGGCTATGTGTCCAATGTTTCAACATTTGTAAGATTCCATATTATCTCTTAAATGTTCAAATCTATTAATGTTTCCTTGAGCCTTGAGAGGTTCATATTTGAAAGATCTCCTGGAATTGTATTGGTTCCTACAGTACGTGCGACATTCAACAACTTTATGACCAAATTTTCCACATGAATAACAATAGCCATAAAAAATATTTTGGTACCTGGATGGAAATATTCGTCAAAGAATTTTCTTCCAAGGTTGTTCTTGCGAATCTTGTCCAATGAAGTCTACATGAATGTCAGATCTCATAGGTTCATTGTATTTTGTTGTAGAAGGTCCTGCTTCTTCTTCTTTGTAATCGGGGCCAGTTCTATCATTGTAAGATTGTTGATTGTTGATGAGTTCTTCCAATTCCCTTGAGTTGTTAGCATAGTTTTGGACAATTTTTCCCTTCTTCACTTCCTTACGCAGCGAGACTACTTCGACTTCTAATGCTTCCCTTTCTTGGTTTCTTTCTTCCAACTTCTTTTGAAGTGACTCTTCAATACATTTGTGTTCTTCAACTTCAATTTTGAGACCTTGAACTTCAAGAGTATTGGAATGGATCTTCTCATCGTTGAGCTCTTTTATAAGCCTGATTGCCTCCTTAGAAAATTATTCTATGGTCAACCCTTCTTCTTCATTGTTTGATACCTCTTGTTTATTATGCTTGGCCATAAACTATACACTCTCATTGGCTTCTTCTTCACTGTCACTGTCTTCATTGGATGATGAGCTATCTTCTTTAGGGAGAAAGTTCCTTTTGAATCCTTTATTTTTGCATTAGGGGAATTTTGAGGTCTAAAATGGGCCTCATAAGAAAAATGTACAACAAAAATAAACTTTATAACAACAAATAGGATTCAAGATGATGATGTCAACCATGGGGGATGATTTACCATTTTTTAAATAAAAGGGTAAAAATATTAAAAAATAATAAAATAATAAAACTACTTTTTCAACTCGTATTTTCAACTTATCTCCCAAAATTTTTACTCAAATTTCGAGTGGGAGTACTCGTTGGATGCAAAATTTAATTCCTCATACAAGGAGTACCCATGTTGCATACTTTCGATGAACCTTGCTACATGAAAAATGAGAAATACATAAAAAAACGTGATTACAATCACGTTTTTCATGTATTTCTCATTTTTCATGTAGTAGGACCCATAGAAAGTATGCAACATGGGTGCTCCTTGGATGAGGAATTAAATTTCGCATCCAACAAGTACTCCCGCTCGAAATTTGAGTAAAAAAATTGGGAGATAAGTTGAAAATATGAGTTGAAAAGGTAGTTTTTTCATTTTTCCCTCTAAAATTTGATGATGTCATCAAATCTTATTTGATTCTTTCCACTATTATTTTATAATTTCCTTAGGAGGCCCATTTTAGACCTCAAAATTCCCCTGAATTTCTTAAAGCCTTTCTTTCCTTTTGAGTTTCCATCACTTCTATTCAGACATTTTTCTGCAAAATACCCAACCTCACCACAGCCGAAAGATGTCAATGGAAGTTTACCATTGAATTTTCCCTTACCAATTTTTATTTTTCTCATAAAGTAAGCATATTATTCATCTGAAAAACCTTCTTCATCATCTTACTTTTCTTCACACTTGCAGGTGCAAGTATTTTTCTTTGAATGTTGTTTTTCCTTATTGGTTTTCTTAGATGCAACAAACACAATTTGTAGATGCGAAGTACCCTTTTCTTCATCAAGTCTCATTTCATATTCTATGAGAACTCCATGTAATTCCTCTTTGTTGATTTTGTCCAGATTTGCACTGTATTCTAAGACCGATACCCAGAGAGAGAGTTATGAAGATTTTCTGAAGGTCACCTCTTTGAGATGAAGTTTAAGAGCCTGAAAATACCCTAACTTCCACAGATCATATATCCAAACATATGGCACACCATGATCTGAAATTTTTACACGAGCTTCCTTAGGAATTTTTCTTCGCCTCATAAAAAATTCATCTTCTGAACCTTCATAGAAAAATAATTATAGCGAAAATTCCACGATGAACTGTTTCAAATAGTGAAATCCCTACATGAAGAAGATATTAGGATCACAATTTATATAATGCTTAGGTTGAGATGCCTTCAACAAGTGAACATGGGAGGGAATTTAGAAGTTTAAAAATTATTAATTATTGATAGTTCAATGACCACAACCAATTATTAGTGTCATGCTACAACCCCATGGGGTTTTAGCGCACTGACTGAGGTTACTAACTTCAAACATGAATATCTCTCAACCCGTGAAGAATTGTGTGGCGTGCCATATATCAACGGAAACATATCAAAAATAGAAACCACCAAAAATATCCTTGACTCGGAATATAGTAATTTGGTAGGTCAAAATTCTCATACAAGATCGGGGTAGCCCCTAGTGCTGCTTGGGTTGACATCAATGACAATCACTGATCAACATAAGAAGTGTATGTATCAAAGATATTTACCATAATAAAATAATAAGATTTGAAAGGCATCTCTGTGTTTATGTGTTTTATTTTCTTATTATATGTGTTGCAAAGTTATTTATAAGCTTTATATTTTTTTTAATGATAAAGGCGTAGTGCGTGTAGGTATTGCTTGATGAATAAAGTATAAGTTGTTATAGTATATAGTTTCATCCGTGCAATTCAAAATAAGCATAAGTATAATTTTGATCACCAAATAGTTCAACTTCAGAATATTATGGGTTTTGGGCTCATGATCTTCGACTCTCCTTCATTTCATTGTAGCAATGAGCTTCACATCAAATCAACATAACTTCACATCATTTCAAAACATAAAATCTGTATAGGTTGACGTTGGTTAAGATGACGCACAATGCCAATTTTCTTCTCTAGACATCATCCTCCTCAATCCTTACCTGATTTTGGTTATGCTCTCATGCTGATTTCTATTGAATTCTCATTAATATTTGATTCATGCCTATATCCTAGACTACATGGGTGCTTGCCCTTACATCAAACAGGTTGGGTTCAATTTCTCTACTCGAGGGTCAACCCTTCTTCCTAGGAATTACCTTGGGGTTTTCATGACTAACACGACCACTCAAGTCCTAATGATCCTCAATATTGTAGCTTAAGTCTAGGGTTGAGACTTTTGTCATGTATTCACTTGGCTTGGAGTACAAAGTTCTAAGCACGTGACTCCACTTCGCTTCAACCACAATCCCTTGCCATGGCCCAACCTTTATGTACCTATCACTTCACAAATTTGTCCATATACCTTCCCATCTTGTTTGACTATTCAATTTCCTCTAAAACTCACAACCATGGTATGGAAACAAATTTTACATGAAACTAGTATTGATTTCCTACACGTCTTATGGTTTAGATAAGACTATGGCCACCTATGAATTCCAAAAAACCTCATCGCCATAAAATAAAATGCAACAATGTGGCCAGATAAAGCATGACATTCAATAGGGTTTGCAACCTAGAGCAAACACACATAGAAATCAGACACAACATATGAAAGAAATAAATACACAAGAAAACTGAAATTAGAAACAAACAAGGTTACAATTCACAACCTCGTAGGCCTGACCACCCACTTAATTTTTTCTAGGCCCTTCATTAGCTTGATATGATAGTGAATTGGCCACCCTGAGACACGTACATGATACCTATTGTTGGGTCAATTTACTGTTTCAAATTAACGCAAGTATTTAATATCAATCCGGGTTGGTGAACTTAGAAGCATCCCAAAAGTATATGGGTTTCAATCACAATCAAATTTAGAAGATGAACTATTGATGGTTAGTGAAATGCATATTACAAAGATAAAAAACTAACTTAATTAATTTATAAACAATAGATTAAGATATATGAAATAATAATCAAGAGGCTCTATGTTCAGAGATACTGGTTGTCCTTAATTATTGGTTTCATTATATCATCAATACCATTGTGAAAACATGAAAGTAGGAAATCTAACACTAAACAATAGACTAAGATATATGAAATAATAATCAAGAGGCTCTATGTTCAGAGATCCTGGTTGTCCTTAATTACTGGTTTCATTATATCTTTAACACTATTGTGAAATCATGAAAGCAAGAAATTTAACACTAAACAATAGATTAAGATATATGAAATAATAAAATAGGCTCTATGTTTAGAGATCCTGGTTGTCCTTAATTACTGGTTTCATTATATCTTTAACACTATTGTGAAATCATGAAAGCAGGAAATTTAACTTCTAAATAAAGGATTAAGATATACGAAATAATAATCAAGAGGCTCTATGTTCAGAGATCCTGGTTGTCCTTAGTTACTGGTTTCATTATATCATCAATACCATTGTGAAAACATGAAAGTAGGAAATAATAAATCTAAGCAAACTAATTCCAAAATTACAGTTATGAAAATTAAGTTCACTTAGCTCAGTGTGGGGGCCCTTCCACCCTTGCCTTGCACATTGTAGGTAAACTCAGCTACTCGAGGCTTCAAGCAATCAATCAGCATGTAACAACATCAAAATATGGTAGAACATATCTTCTATTATGTCTTCAAGTTTCAAAGTTAATAATAATAAGTCATACAAGTTCCATTCTCCTATTCTACTCTACCATTTCCACTTGGAGAAAGAGCACCTATATTTATACATGAGTGCTTTGAAAACAATATAAGCAACTCATAATTACAAATCCACTTTTCTCTCAACCAATATCCCTATAATTACAAGATATGATCCCTTTAAATCCTCTCTCATATCTCACAAATATTGGATAAGATATGTTATCCAAATCTCCATGATCTTCTCCTTGGAATCTTCCATGATCTTCTCCTTGAAATCTCCATAATCTTCTCCTTGGAATAATCTTGAACAATTATCCTTTGAATTATTTAAATGGTGGAGGAAATATTCAAGAATATTTTTAATAATTCTTCCAAATAATCCTACACATTTACAAAGCTCATTTACATTTAAGATATTAGTGAAATATGTCAATTTTCCAATGATTAAACACACATTTTCTTATAATATTAAAAATAAATAAATTGGAAAATAATGAGGTGAACCCATGGAGATGGTATGCTAAATGGATAAATGAGGTGATGGAATGTGAGAAATGGCAAGGATAAACATGATGAAAATGTGACAATTATGAGACCCAACATACCCCCAAACTGAACTTGTTGCATGTCCTCATGCAACCTTGCATGGATAAAAACTTTTGGCTTTGCATGATTTTGGTTTCTAACAATGTATCTTTCCAGGATGTAAAATACATGTACTGCAACTGATATTTTCTATGGTTAGTTCTTGTGTTAACAACCATGAATATAACAAATGTTGGTTCTTGTGTTAACAACATTTATTTTTTCTTTCTTCTCTTTTTTAATGCATGTACTGAAAATGATAAGTCATTAATATGCATAAGAAAACATTTTCTCATTTTTTTTTTAATGCCAAAAGAGATATCAATGTATTTGAATCAATTGCAACGAAGTGTAGTTTGGAAGAGTCATGTTGGTTGAAAATATGTGAGATGATGAATGGAATGAAATGGTTATGAATACCCCCCTCCCCCCCTAACTGAAGATGTGTTATGTTTACGAAAAGGTGAAAGATGATGTAATATGGTGAGGGAATTTTCCAAATTCATTTACTTTCAACATGTAAAAAACTGTTTGATTAAAAATTAGAAAATAACATACCTTCACTCACCCAATCAGTTGATTAACTATGCAAAATGTAGCTGCTAGTGCTTCTGGATCTGGAAAATGTCATGTTGATTTGCATGAGAGAATATGTCATGCTATTAGATTAGGAAAATATCAAGGTGTTGGATCATGTGAATATCATGCTGCTGGATGAAGTGAAGGAATCTGTACTGTTGCTTGGCTGTATGAATCTAAAGATGATGTCTGAAAGTGGAATTGTCATACTCTCATATGGCTAAAGGAATGTTGTTGCAACTATTGATGGAGTCATGAAAAATATATAGTCTTCACCCGCTTCAAAAATCTGAAGGTACAATTCTAGTCTTGTGAATGAATGTGTCGGTGTCAAGCATGAAAATAAGTCATTGGATTACCAACCATTAATGGATGTCTTTAACCAATGTGAGTCAAACTCACCATTGATGTCAATGATCCAGGTGGATATCGGTGGCCTCCCACCTATTCCATTTGGACCCGCAGCATCAATTCTTTCAGTTTTTTCAGCTTAAGCACAGCTTACTATTTATAGCAGGTTTTCGGGTCCTGCACACCCGGAGCCGTTTTGGGGCATTAATAATCCAGGTGGATATTGGTGGCCACCCATCGAGTCCATTTGAACCCCCACCATCAGTTATTTCAGTTTGTAAGTTTCGGCACAACTTACTATTTTTAGCAGTTTTTCGGGTCTTAAACTTCCGGAGCCGTTTTGAGGCCCTAAACGACTTTTTTTGGGAAAACGGAGAGAAACATGGGTCCATGGACCGATGTTTCTCATTCAAAAGTTGTACTCCTCGGACAGATCTTTCTAACGAGCTATTGAGCGCGTCAAACGGAGATCGGATGCCAAAGTTACATCCCCGGGAAGTTGAACCACCAATTTACCCAAACGGGGCCCACAGTTTTGGCGCTTCATCTCCTACGGTTAGGGTTTTGGACGTTTCGGATTCTACATTGTTTCTCAACAACAAATAGGCCCTCGAGCCTCATTGTAATACAGCTTCGTGGGCTGGGAGTCAACACATCTCTTCGCAGAGCGCTACCAGCGTCTCAGTCGCTTGTTCGATCATGCCTATTGTACTGGCTGTGTCAGTATCGGGAGCCAACACATTCCCCTTCGCCTACAAGCGCTACCGCCTTCCCTAGTTTCCGCCACATCTCTATCACAGTCCCGCATTGTAACACGTTCGTGGGTCGGTAGCCACCACATCTCTTCTCAGGGATACGCTGCCAGTACCCAGCTCATCTATTTCCATTATGTCTGTAATAGGCCTGCGAGCCTCAATGTAACACAGTTCAGAGGCCTGCGTACGCCACATCTCTTCTCAGAGATACGCTACCAGTGCCCTAGCTTGTTTCCATTATGTTTGTAAGCTTATTTCAGTCATTCGTTTATTAATAAATTGAAGCATTATTTCCGCTGCATCTCTATATCTATGGTTATATCTCGTACCGCGTTCCTCGCATAAAAATCCGTACGCGGTACTGGAAGAGCGGGTCCTGCTTCTTTCTCCCCCCCCCCCCCCCCTCTGGCGTCCTCACTGCGGTTGTGGTATAAGGAGTTCAACCTCGCAACCCCGACGACCCCCCATGGCGGAAGGAAAGAAAGACGAGGGAGCAGGAGATCCTATCAAAATCTTGCTCGAGGATGCCCTCGAGAAACAAAGGAACGCGATGATGGACAAATTTTTTTTTTTCAGATCCTTCAATGGCTGCCCACCGGTGGCACATCTAAATCCAACACCAAGTTCAGAAAAATCCCCCCCCCCCCCATGGAAGAACTTAACCCAATGGAGACCATTGCTTCCTAAGGAGGGAGGAATGATCCAGGTGGATATCGGTGGCCTCCCACCTATTCCATTTGGACCCGCAGCATCAATTCTTTCAGTTTTTCAGCTTCAGCACAGCTTACTATTTATAGCAGGTTTTTGGGTCCTGCACACCCGGAGCTGTTTTGGGGCATTAATAATCCAGGTGGATATTGGTGGCCACCCATCAAGTCCATTTGAACCCCCACCATCAGTTATTTCAGTTTGTAAGTTTCGGCACAACTTACTATTTTTAGCAGTTTTTCGGGTCTTAAACTTCTGGAGCCGTTTTGAGGCCCTAAACGACGTTTTTTGGGAAAACAGAGAACAACATGGGTCCATGGACCGATGTTGCTCGTTCAAAAATTGTACTCCTCGGACAGATCTTTCTAACGAGCTATTGAGAGCGTCAAACGGAGATCGGATGCCAAAGTTACGTCCTCGGGAAGTTGAACCACCAATTTACCCAAACGGGGCCCACAGTTTTGGCACTTCATCTCCTACGGTTAGGGTTTTGGACGTTTCGGATTCTACATTGTTTCTCAACAATAAATAGGCCCTCGTGCCTATATTGTAATACAGTTCAGGGGGCTGGGAGCCGATACATCTCTTCTCAGAGATAAGCGCTACCAGTGCCCTAGCTCGCTTTTTCTGATCATGCCTATATTGTAATACAGTTCAGGGGCTGGGAGCCGATACATCTCTTCTCAAAGATAAGCACTACCAGTTCCCTAGCTCGCCACATCTCTGTCATGTCTGCATTGTAACACAGTTCAGGGGCTGGTAGCCGCCACATCTCTTCTCAGGGATACGCTGCCAGTACCCTAGCTCATCTATTTCCATTATGTCTGTAATAGGCCTACGAGCCTCAATGTAACATAGTTCAGAGGCCTGCGTACGCTACATCTCTTCTCAGAGATACGCTACCAGCACCCTAGCTTATTTCCATTATGTTTGTAAGCTTATTTCAGTCATTTTTTTATTAATAAATTGAAGCATTATTTCCGCTGCATCTCTATATCTATGGTTATATCTGTACTCTGTTGCGTTCCTGCATAAAATCCAGATCAGTCAATGAGTGCCAAGGTACCCTAGTACATCTTGCAAAGTGCGAATAAATGATGTCATGTTGAGCCACTCGCAAGATCCAATGATCAAGGGACATTGATGTATTCCCATGACTGTCAGTGAGAGAACCTGTCATTAGGGAATACAAGCCTCAAGGTACTAATGATGACTCTAGTCTTTATCCTAGATAAAGTGCTGAAGTCGATGGGTCGATACTTGTTGAAATTTTGGCCTTAAGGAATCCCACATCAGTCAACTCGAGTTTATACAAAAATGATTGGTAGGACTATAGATGAAAAGATCTCAAAATCAGGCATTGCATGTGGTAGGGAAATGCAATCAAGGAAAAAGAGCTTGGGATTTTTATTGACAAGGAAAAATGAACTGAAAAATAAGAAAAAAATGATGTATGTTGTTCAGAAAAATAGGCATGTATGAAGTCGTGAAGAATAAGGAAATGGAAGATGGGTTGCAACATAGGGATGATTAAGGCACTTGGAAGGAAAAATGTGTGTAATCATGACACTAAAGGATTTTTGTGTAGTGAAAAATGCCACAATATGTGCAGTGAAGAATTAGTTCCTTCAAGCGTCCAATGATGCATGTTTCCTTGTGATTTCGAAAAATCATTTTTGCATTAGATCATCTTCAACTCTGAAAAAATTAGCACCATTCCTACATAAAAATTGTCACCTTTGTGTGCCATGTCCTTCGATTATTCTTGTATGAAGTGACTTAAAACCAAATTATCTCATTTTCAAAAATTTATGAAATTATTTAGTATTACACCAAATCTGGAAAAATCCCATAATATACTATTTCTGCCCTATTTTCTAGGGATTCCTGAAAAACAGGTCATGTTTGACTAGCATTGACCGGGCCTATTTTAGCTCGGTTGAACCGAACCAATAGGTGTTTGTCCATTCTTAGTTCCCAAGCTTTCTAAATATGTGCTCAGCTCGTGCCCAGGTGTCTGTACTTTCCCTTTCCAAGCATAGCTTGATGTTCAGAAAATGGATGTGGCTTGTCATGATAAAACTTGACTTCTTCTTCTTATTATTAGCTTCATGTCTTTTGCCTCGATCTTGATCTTCTTGTAGGGTTGTTGACATTGTTGGTCCACAAATGAAAGTGAGTTTTGAGTTTCATTAGATGAAATAAACATCTTTTGAATTCCACTTTGATTTGACTTGAATATTCGCTTTCATATTTTTAAATATTGGCTTTGAAAATCCTTCATCCATGGAGTTGACCTCTCAAATCTTCTTATGACCTGCAAAAACATAGCATTTGCCTATAATAAAATCTTAGATGATGAAGGAAGAGAGGTGTATAGTATCTCTTCTTCCAAGAAATATGTATAGTAATTAAAATTGATGCTTGAAAACAAGTCTGAAAATGATATACAAAGAAAATGTATTTGTTTACCTCTTTGAGGAATAATGACCATCCTAGACCTCCTAGCGGTATTGTATTCACAAAATATTCATTTTATGTCAAATTAGAATGATTCAAAAACCAAGTTAATGTGAATTCATATGGCTATATCCAGTATAAAGGTTTTCAAAATGGTTTAAAATGATATGCCAAAAATGATGAGAATTACCATGTTTGATAGAGCTGCTTATGAATTTTTGACTAGACCAACAGTCACTATTTGGGGTGTAACGTTTTCGTTAAAGATCAGATCAATGTGATTCCACTTGGAGATTAAATTAGATTAATTTATATCTTTTTATTAGAAACAGGTTTTTAAAATTAGTAGGTTTGATATCAAAAAAGTTGGTGATGAATAGGCCAATGAGGCAGAGTTTGCTATGTTGATTTTAAGACATGCAGTCATTAAATGTGGAATAAATTTTTCACCTGACCTCCAAATGGGATGATTCAAATTGTGCCTTAATATATAATTCAATATATATCCCCCTTAGAAGCATGTTTTGAAAAGAAGATGATTTGATATGTGAAATATTCCAATGAACAATCAAGACATAGACTTTTCAGCATCCAGATTTTTCGACAAGCAGTTAGTATTTTGAGCATAGAGTTTTCATATGATGTCATGTTGAGCTGATTCCAATTTATTTGGAAACTATATTCGAAGGGATATCTTCCCTATAAATATTAGGTAAAAATGTTTCAATTAGGACCCTCAAATCAATGTTGTACTAAATCTGTCCTTAAATTTTACCTTGAAATCTAGTGTTTATTTTGATCATTTTTATTTGTGATCCAAATTGAAATTTTCAAAATGGATTTAAAAACTAGATTTCAAGAGATACCTTGTTTAAAAACATGCCTTTTAAAACTGATCCTATATGGTTCCCCATAATAGGATTGTTCTTAGTGCATTTTGTCATGAAAAACTTTCAAATGAGTATTGAACATGATGCGAAGAATTTATTTGTGAGAAAAAGTCTTATTGTGAACTCATTCCATCCATTTATTTATTTTATTCTATTCTATCCTAATCTACTGTATAAAAATGAGTCATTACCTCAAGTATAAGAGAATTTCCAATGCATCCATTTGCGTAACAAGATGAGAATTAAACTCACATCAAAGTTTGAAAAATGTACTTTAGTAATTGCTTGGGTGTGAAAATTTATCTAATCATAAGGATTGGACAAGAAAGAACATTGAAAAATGGAGTGGTATTGTGACCAAGTTTTAAGATGATCTTTGTTTGCTTGGCTCTCCTTAGTTGTTATGTCACAAAATTCTCCAAGTGTCACTTATTCAAAATCTGAAATACTTGGGGGATCTTGTGATGCTAGAAGTTCTTCAATTTCAGTTTCGAATGTTTGATCATCAAATGTGATCCATGACTCATTCATCTCCTTTCTAGAAGAAGATTCTAAGTCTTCCTCTTGTAGATCCTCTTCATTGACGCTTTGTTCCTCTTCCAACTTCTGAATTGAAGATTCATCCCTAGTTATCACTCTAGATTGTGGACAAGGATTTAAGAAGATTTTTGTCATGACATACCCTCGAAATGGCTTCTTTAACATCATTTCGTTTTATATCTTGTTGGGCAAATGGATTTTTATTGTTTTTTTTTAATATTTTGATGGGGGTTTTGTTTAATGCATCTATTCTTCTAAACTCTATCCTATGCATGAGAAAATTTAACTAAAGAAATACTATGTTTTTGTCATTTTTGTTTTTTTTTTTTATGTGTTTTCTAAACAATGTTCCTAATTAACTATGTTGAAGTATGCTTCCTCGGCAAAGGCACCAAAATGTTGGGTCAATTTACTATTGCAAATTAACGGAAGTATTTAATATCAATCTGGGTTAGCGAACTTAGAAGCATCCCCAAGGTATATTGGTTTCAATCACAATCAAATTTAGAAGATGAACTATTTATGGTTAGTGAAATGCATATTACAAACATAAAAAACTAACTTAATTAATTTCTAAACAATAGATTAATATATATAAAATAATAATCAAGAGGCTCTATGTTCAGAGATCCTAGTTGTCCTTAATTATTGGTTTCATTATATCATCAATACCATTGTGAAAACATGAAAACAAGAAATCTAACACTAAACAATAGACTAAGATATATGAAATAATAATCAAGAGGCTCTTTGTTCAGAGATCCTGGTTGTCCTTACTTACTGGTTTCATGATATATTTAACACTACTGTGAAACCATGAAAGCAGGAAATCTAACACTAAACAATATATTAAGATATATGAAATAATAATCAAGAGGCTCTATGTTCAGAGATCATGGTCGTCCTTAATTACTGGTTTCATTATATCTTTAACACTATTGTGAAATCATGAAAGCAAGAAATCTAAAAATAAATAATAGATTAAGATATATGAAATAATAATCAATAGGCTCTATGTTCATAGATCCTGGTTGTCCTTAATTATTGGTTTCATTACATCTTTAACACTATTGTGAAATCTTGAAAGCAGGAAATTTAACTTCTAAACAATGGATTAAGATATATGAAATAATAATCAAGAGGCTCTATGTTCAGAGATCATGGTTGTCCTTAATTATTGGTTTCATTATATCATCAATACCATTGTTAAAACATGAAAGCATGAAATAATAAATCTAAGAAAACTAATTCACAAATTACAGTTATGAAAATTAAGAAGTGCACTTAGCTAAGTGTGGGGGCCCTTCCACCCTTGCCTTGCGCACTGTAGGTACACTCAGCTACTCAAGGCTTCAAGCAATCAATCAACATGTAACAACATCAAAAAATGGTAGAACAAATCTTCTATTATGTCTTAAAGTCTCGAAGATAATAATAATAAGTCATACAAGTTCCAATCTCCTATTCTACTCTACCATTTCCACTTGGAGAAACATCACTCCTATTTATATATGAGTGCTTTGAAAACAAGATAAGCAAATCATAATTACAAATCCACTTTTCTCTCAACAAATATCCCTATAATTACAAGATATGATCCCTTTAAATCCTCACTCATATCTCACAAATCTTGGATAAGATATGTTATCCAAATCTCCATGATCTTCTCCTTGGAATCTTCCATGATCTTCTCCTTGAAATCTCCATAATATTCTCCTTGGAATAATCTTGAACAATTATCCTTTGAATTATTTAAATGGTGGAGGAAATATTCAAGAGGATTTTGAATAATTCTACCAAATAATCCTACACATTTACAAAGCACATTCACATTTAAGATATTAGTGAAATATGTCAATTTTCCAATAATTAATCAGAATTTCTCTTATAATATTAAAAATAAATAAATTGGAAATAATGAGGTGAACCCATGGAGATGGTATGCCAAATGGATAAATGAGGTGATGGAATGTGAGAAATGGCGAGGATAAACATGATGAAAATGTGACAATTACAAGACCCAATACCTATTTTAGAACTAAAGAAAACAAACCTTAAAATAGAGATGATTAATCTCATCTTCCTTCCATGAGAGTCTTCCAGAGCTTCTGAATATTCAAAATTATATAAAAATCAAGGAAATCGTGTCCTCACTCCTTGGCTGCCACACTAGGTTTTATGGAACCATCTTGGAACCAATTTTAGTTTGGGGTGGGGCTCATGCCCCTGCATCATATTCTCGCATTTGAAATACTTCATGATATCCTGATCATGTGCTTCATTTATACATCTCATTCTTCTTACTTATGTATTCCTCCACACGTATTGCTCAGAGATTTTCAACCAAGCATCATTGATGCCTCACAAAGCTCTTTCCTTTGCTTTGGTAATTTAGCATCATAAGTTCACCTCATATGTAATCTTGATGATATTCCTCTTCTCCTATGGCTATATTGTGTTGTTCAATTCTCTCAATAATTCTACCCATAACAGTAGTTGTGTAATTTCCACAACAACTTCTACATAACCACAACTGGAAATTGTTATCCTACAAATATTATTTCATTGCTCTAATACCACTTAATGACAACTGATTCTTGGGGTCTATCAATTTTTATTGCCAAATGGTTCACCTCTGAAAGCTTGTGGGTTTTGGGCCCATTATCTTCAACTCTCCCTCCTTTCATTGTAGTAATGAGATTTGCAAAAAATAAAAAAAATATTCACATCATTCTAAAACATAATCTCCCAACCCATCAATTTTTCCCAATATCACACATAACATCATTTTTATTCTTCATACCTCGTCCTCCTCAATCCTTAAATCATTATAGAAAAGCTCAAATTGTGATTTCCATTGAGTTCTCATCATGCTTTGATTAAGGACCACAAGCCCTACTACATGGGCACACGCCTTAAGGTCAAAGGGGTCAAGGTTGGTTTCTGTACTTGAGGGTTGTCCCATCTTCCTAGGCATTCAATTGGGGTGTTCCTAACCAACCAAACCAATCAGGTCCCTACCATCCTTGACATCACAACTTCGGTGGGGGGACAAAATTTTTGTCATGTGTTCAATTGGATTGGAGCCCCAAAGACCAAGTATGTAACTCCACTTCACTTTGACCCTAATCCCTTATCACAACCTAGCCTTGCTCTATTCGCTTCCTTGCAACACTGTCCATGGACCTTCTCATCTTGTTCGACTATTCGCTTCCCTCTAAAACTTGCAAGCATGGCATGGAAACATTGTCTATAGGAAACTGACATTGCTTTCCTCCTATCAAAAATTTTCCTGTGTGCCCTATGGTTGACCTACGACTGCGCCCACCTAGAAACATCAACAACCCTCTTGGCCCTGAAATAAAATAAAAAAAATATAGTTAGGGAAACCATGACAATCAATAGGTTCTATTAAATTAGATAAAACACACACAAAAATAATACACACCATATGCATGAAATAAATACATAAGAAACTTGAATTAAAAATAAACAAGATTACAAGACGCGCCCTTTCAGGCCTAACCACCCCTTTAATTTGCACTAGGCCCTTCCTCGACCTTGTCTTACAATGAATTAACTATGGTAACACACTTACATGATTCACCTTTTAAAACTGAAGAAAAAAAATCCTAAAGGTGAGACTCGAGATTCTCCTCCTCTTGCCACAACAACCTTTCATAGGCATCTCAATATTCAAAATTACATAAGAATCAAGGAAATTGTGTCCTCACTTGTTGTCATATGATTTAGTCTAGAAGAATCTTGGAACCATTTTCAGTTTGGGGTTGGGTATATCACTAAAATTATATCCAAGAGGCAAGATTTCAATATGGTGGAGGAGCCTACCCTTAAGCCTTATCACAATAGTGAAATATGTCTCCATCTGATTTGAAATCAGGTGGAAGGGATAGCATCCATTTATGCAATTGTCCCATGTTTAGAAATTATGATGTTTTGTATTAAAAATATATAAATATTTAGTTAACGTTGGCTTAAGGGGTCCTGACCCAGGTTCAGTGTGCAAGGTTTTCCAACAAACCCCTATACTACCAGCCCTTTCAGCAGTGACCTACTTTCGCAGGTCAAAGTCTCACCCGAAGTAGTATGGGTGGGTGCTGGAACCAGGTTTCCACACCCTCAAAAAGGAAGGGTAAGGCAAGTAGAGTTGCGTTTTGTTTATGTAATTATCAGATTACCTTGTTCTACGCAGGGTTAATTATGTATCTATTTGTATCCACGTGCACTAGATATATAATTATATGCTTCTATAACATCAATACAGTATTATCTAAACAGAGCGGAATAGATCTAGATCCAAACATTCAGTACACAGATCTTCGCAATGAAAAGACAGAAAATACACAACACAGAAATTACCAGCAATTCATACAACAATACTCACAGATTCAGATCTCTAATAATCCTTCGTATTCATTCATTCATCAATATTTCCTTACAATTCCCTTCCCAACCTGCGCACACAGTAGCAGGGTCCGCACATAGCTGGACTAAGATCTATGCACACACAGCCAACAGGAGTCTGTTCCCAAAAACCCAAACAGATAGATTAAGAAACAGATCACATCAATTGGTCATCAATTCTTATCCTTTACAATACAAAATACATCTCTATTTATAACAATCTAGCCTCGACTTTCCTATGGTCCGCAACCCATGGTTTTCAAACCCCTAGTTTACCCTTTTGACCCATTACAATGTGTTTGAGGCTTTGACCCACCCAAAAACCCCTACGCTAGACTAAATATAATAAAAAGTAATAAAAATGGACCAGTTTCGCAGCTTTTTAGGAGACCCCGTTCCAACAGTCCCCCAACACAATCTTGTGACTCGTCCCGAGTCACTATACTGGTGCAGCTTCTACGTGAGCGTGCAAAGTATCTAGAGTACAGATAAGTGGAGGGAGGAATTCCTGACTTTGCGCTGCAGCCTATTGCGCAATGTTGACGAGAGTAAAGGAGGAAGTCCCATCTGTATCCACAGTAACCCGTTCTAACAGCCGATGGAGGCGTGCGATGGTGGACTGAGCATTGTGTGCGAGATGGAGTGCGGTGTGAGACCATGGTTTCAACCATTTTTGAACAACCTGCTTGGAGTGGCAAAGGTTCTAAATCCTGTCCATGATGGCTAGGTGTTGTGCGAAGACGAGGGAAGGTGTGGAGGCTTGGACTTGATCCAGAACAGCTTCTGCTTGCTGTAATTCCTGCTTGACATGCTAAAGCATGGAATGGTGCTGCACTATTTTCCATAGCTCCGTAGCTATTTCGACCAATTGGGATCCCTGCGTCAGTTATTCCTGAATAATACGCGTTGCATTAGTGACCACGGCAATCCACTGGGCTCGTACTTCTAGAGGTATGTCATACTGTTGTCGCCTGTCCCAGTCATGGTGGTGAACCTCTCGCAATACTCTGGAGGATAGTCCTTGTAGCTCTCTAATATATAGCTACGCTAAGTCTAGTTGGACGTCCCTAGTAGTTGGGTCAGGAGTGCGAACTATGGCAGCGCAAGGGAGGGAACATACATTGATTATGGTGGGCGGTGCTCGAGAGCTGTGGAGAAGTCGCAGCATGTCCCTGTATCTTAGTGTTCCTTCCAGTGTGCATGGGTCACTGACAATCCTCTCTGTCGAAAGCCCATGCTCACTCCTAGAACTACACTCAGCATTCCTAGGTCCTCTTAATAGTTCCTTCGGCGGGTCAGGGTCCATCTTTTTAACAGAGAGACGAGCATCACAGAGAATATGGATGAACAAAAAAAACCAGAACACGGATAGCCATAACATGTTGAAGGGTGAATAAATAGCTTGGCACGAAGTTTTCCAGCCATCCACGCCCCCTCCGGAGCTATTTAATGGTGAAGTAGCTTGTTCATGGCATGTACCCTCGATCCTTCAGACCGTTCTTACCATAAATGGCTGCATTGATGATCTGCCGCCTGTTTTTTGTACTTGCAAGGGTATTTTCTTATTAAATCGGGATGTGCTGACGGTCATCCTTCATGCCCAAGGTCGTGTCCATGGAATTTCAGACCATGGATGATGCTTGTATGTCATTCGCGTACCTTGAATGATCGTTGATGCGAGGTGTATCTGCAAGTTGGTCAGCAATCTTTTCGAGCCCTTTACTTCGCTCGTGGGCATGACGCCCCTATGTGAGAAGGCTATGTCATACGTCCTTATGTCATTTATTACTCAAGACGTTCGCAGATTCTCCCAGATATACATGGTTTCAGACAGGTCCGTAATCCTATGCGTGCTTAGGTCTGTGGTACCCCGAAAAGTCTGTTCGGGCAAGGTTTGATCACACCTTTGAGTGTTGCACATCAGCAGGTATCTGTGTACGTCGACTGAACTCAGAGCCCATCTAGCCACTGGGGTCCCTATGTGCAGGATCACCCTACTCCAGTAATTCCCCTAAGTAAATAATACTGGTCCTTGCGTAGGTGCTTCGCATAGTGTTAGAGGTAGTGCCTCTGGCCTGTGTCCCGTGGGACTCCTAGGTTCATCAGGCTGCTGATTTTCACCTACGTCCTCCCGGCAGGGCAAGGTTCTTTCTGTGGTAGAGATGCAACGAAAATACCTGATGGTCTGAAGGCTTCGAAGTGCTGAAACCTTATGCAACCGACCTTGCCAATTCTCTAGCTCGTCATCGGAGTCGGAAAAACATTCACTGTCATTTTCCCAACAGAGCATTCCTTCATTTGTGGGGTTAACCTGATCTTCATCCCATGCAGTTATCTTATAAATGTGATCTAATTCCATCTTTTCATAGGCTGGCTCTGCATACCACACACCTTCTGCTGGATCTAGTGGTACTATGACATGTGTTCCTTTGTTTTCAAACACCATGCTACGTTTCTTGAGATTGATGACCCCCCCCATGTCTATTGCCCAATCCAGTCCAAGGAGCGCAAGGTAGGGGTCCGCATCTTCTACTATTTATATTACTTCAAAATCAGCTAGGACCCATATCCCTATGATGTCAACCATGACTTTCGGTAACCTACCTAGAGGGATGATCTTTTGTTGATTTTCCATTCGTAGTTGAATAGTGGACCATTCCAATTTAGGCTCTCCCATTCGTTGCCATGTTTGTTTTGTTAAGACGTTCGCATCCAATCCAAGATCTAAGATAACCTGATCCATCTCATAGTCTTTGATCTTTGCAGTCAATCACATCTCTCTCCCAGTGCATTTCTTATAGCTGTACATTTTGTGTACATCCTTGTTCTTAGGGATCAAATTGGGCCGAGCTACGCAAGTATTCAGTAAATCTAGGAGATTTCCTATGGCCTGCGGATTCCTTAGTAACTTCAGACATGCCTTCAAAAAGGGCTCAACTCCTTCTTCTATCTGAGGCTGCGCGGGGGCTGCCAATGGTGCTTGTTCTTTGAAAGACACTCCTTCCCGAGAGGCAAGCCCTTCCTCAGCTCCCTGGGTGACTAGCCCACTACGTGTCATGACTTTTACACTCGGATCTGCCTTTCTTAGCTCGGTTTTAACTCTTTGTACGTTCTGCGTCGGGGTGGGCTGCTTTTCCTACATCTTGGCTATTAAAATTGGGCGGTATTCTACCTCATGGTCCAGCTGTCTACAATAT
This sequence comes from Pinus albicaulis, assembly GCA_034641835.2. Classification (NCBI taxonomy): domain Eukaryota; kingdom Viridiplantae; phylum Streptophyta; class Pinopsida; order Pinales; family Pinaceae; genus Pinus; species Pinus albicaulis. Next base: position 672,470,123 of record CM076584.1, on the reverse strand, counting down.
TTTCATGATGGCTTGGTGGGATTGGGGAATTCTCTGGAAAAGTGACCTATTTCCCCACAATTATAACAAATTAGCTGCTCACGTCCTTGGCCTGCACTTCCTCCCCAACCTCCTTTGCCTTGGGCTGATGATCCTCCAAAGTGCGCAACAAGTCTTGGCTACGCAGGGTCCGACTATACCCTATATAAATTCCCACGATCCATCATTAATTCATATGTATGGGAGTTATTCTCATCATGTCCCACTGATCGGCAGAATCGACACCATTGTTGCTTTAGTTCTGGGACATACGCACCTAGCCGAGGGAAATGTTTTGTATCATGTAGTCCTGCTACCTGAAAATCATCACACCATAGCGCAGAACCACTTGATCCAGGTCACAACACAACAGGTTCCCTACTTGCCCCTGGGCGTATTGGACTAGGTCCTCCTGCTTGCATATAATTGGTCAGCAGAGGGCACTGATCCTTCTTATGGCCAGACACCCGACATCATATGCACTAGATATCTACGCATATGTCCTTTCCTCATTATTTTCATAGGTTTTGTATCTCCATATGCATAGCCCCAAGCTATTCCTAGATTTTTTGTACCCTTGCCGACATATCCTCCCGGGGTGCAACTTCTAATTTAATAGCGACTTCCACAACTTTCTACTGTGATTCAAAGGTTTGATGACTCATCGGTGTGCGCAGGTGGGGTAACAACATAGCAATGAACCACTCTGTATGTTGTCTATCATCATATTCTAACCCTCCTTCCCTAATTTCCTTCTTCAATCACTGATCAGCCTCCCATACTGTCTTAGACGCACCTTGTTTGAAATTCTTTACTTCCGCTACCAACTGGGAATAAGATTTCGGCTTCTGGAATTATTGCTTCAGAGCATATTTGATATCTTGAATGGAGGTGGTCCCATTCTGGGCAACATATCGCATATACCAGTCCAGAGCTTTGTCTTCGAATGCTAAAGATAGTTGCGCCCTCTTTATCATGTCACTTTGCCACATTCTGCGCAGTCTAGACAGAGTCTTCCACAAACCAAAACCAGTCCATATCCTCGTCTCCTACCCCCTTCAAGGTAGGCAGTTTCAGATGCACAGCCATATCACTGTCCAAGGGAGGTGGTGGTATGGGTGAATTCTTACCTTTGTGTGGCCTCGGTGGCGGTGTAGCTGGGGGATCTTGCGCAACTTGCTCTTGCAACATATTATAGGCGGATCTTCCTCCGTCAAGATTGGTTCGATAGTACTTACCACTGCGTGTCCTGCTTCCATTTAGATCCGAGGTCATTCAGTCAGTATGACTACATAGAATTCTCTTTTCGCAAAGTAATTTCTTGATTAACAATGGTAACAACCTCAGAAATTTTCCCCATAATCCTTTAAAGAATCGGCATTCGGCCTCAGAGTATGATACAAACTGATAAATGGAAAATTTCGTCACAAATCCTCCTAGCACACTATCCACCCAGTGATCCACCGTGCGTGTGATAGTATTATCATTTTTCTCAAGCTGTTCGAGCAACTCTGGGGTCCACAGAGTGACTCTCTCGTCCTTCCAACACTTCTGGAATTCCACCAGTCTGGCTAACCACTCCTGGAGTTCAATTGCGAAAGTCACAAAGAATATTACGTAGCTTTCAGTAAGGACGTACCTATTTTTCCACCTTTCCACCGTTAACTTCTTACTGCGATTTTCTTTTACTGCGAACTTTTGGATCTATCTTTCGAACCAATCGTCGATCTCTTTTCTTTCAGGCTTCTAGTATTCTCTTTTCATTACCCGATTCCTCTCTTATACTTCTTCAGGTCCCGGCAACAGAACCATTTTTTGGCTTGAGGGGTCCTAACCTAGGTTCGGTGTGCAAGGTTTGCCAACAAACCCCTATACTACTGGCACTTTCGGAAGTGACCTTATTTCACAGGTCAAAGTCTCACTCGAAGCAGTATGGGTGGGTGCTGGAACCAGGTTTCCGCACCCTGAGAAAGGAAGGGTAAGGAAAGTAGAGCTGCGTTATATTTTTGTAATTCTCATATTACCTTGTTCTACGTAGGGTTAATTATGTATCTATTTGCATCCACGTGCACTAGATCTATAATTATATACTTCTATAACATCAACACAGTATTATCTAAACAGAGCGGAATAGATCTAGATCCAAGCATTCAATACACAGATATTCGCAGCGAAAAGATAGACAATACACAACACAGCAATTACTAGCAATTCATACAGTAGTACTCATAGATTTAGATATCTAATAATCCTTCGTATTCATTCATTCATCAATATTTCCTTACAATTCCCTTCCCAAACTGCGCACACAACAGCAGGGTCTGCACACAGCTAGACTAGGATCTCTGTGCACACAGCCAGTAGGAGTCCGTTCCCCAAAACCCAAACAGATAGCTTAAGCAACATATCGCATCAATATCTCATCAATTCTTATCCTTTACAATACAAAATACATCTCTATTTATAAAAATCTAGCCTAGAATTTCCTATGGTCCGCAACCCATGGTTTTTGAACACCTAGTTTACCCTTTTGACCCATTACAATGCGTTTGGGGCTTTGACCCGCCCAAAAACCCCTGCGCTAGACTAAATATAATAAAAAATAATCAAAATGGACCAGTTTCGCAGCTTGTTAGGAGACCCCATTCTAACAGTTAATGACATTTAATATAACCTAAAAAAATAAATTTTTGGTTAAGGGCCCCTTTTCCTCAAACATTCATAAGGAAACAGATTAAAGACCAAAAAATTATAGTCATCTAGTAGGAGTTAGAGTCTTCCCCTTATGCACTAGTAGCGATTTATTCTATAGGGCATGGCCTTACTCGAATAATAAGGATGAATCATTACCAATTCACTAACAACACTAAGTGACAGTTGTCCCACTACTGATTTTTACAAATTAATCATAACAATTTTTTTCTATTAAAAATCAAGTAATTGGTTATTAAATATATCTTTTTACTTTTCCATCATCCCCACACATAAAATTTTATATTATTATTACAAAAAATTTACTTTTTTTTGTAGGGACTAAATTAAATTCCCATACAACCCTTCTTTAGAAAAAAATGTGATATGAAAATGTGATTTCACCTCTTATGGGAGAAATCCACAATATCCTCACACTTTTCCTCAATATACTGTATACCTAACTTAATTCTATCCATACCATCCACCTCCACCACAACCATAGCCTCAACCACATTCATTTCAAAGATCCACTCCCACTCAACTACTTGACTATTTCCGAACCCAAACAATAAAGTAACTCAACCCACTTACAATGTTGAGGTAAAAAACTTCCAAAAAACTCCCCTTCATATAAATGGTATTCAACTTAGATCAGGAAGAGTATTTCAAAAAAGAGATTCTCTTGATGTCATTGAAGAAAAACATTTAGAAGAAGACAATCCATATGACACTAAAGAATCATGTACCACTTTTGATGGAGAGAAACCATTGGAGCTTGAGATTGAAGAATTATGTATATGATTAGATTATTTATGTGTTCAAAAGATTAATAAGAAAAAATTTGAAGATATAAATTTCATCAAATAAGAATGCATATAGGATTATCTAGATGAGAAATATAACCAAGAGAATCACATCTTTATTTATCTTTGGTTCTAGAAAATCATTAAGCTAGAGCACCACTCTCTTCTTCATCAGGTCTTGACATCATCAAAATAATTGGTCTCTCATATTCAGGTACATGTCAAAGCATATATTTTGAACCTACACATGAGTTTATTTCTCATATTTTTGTGCACATGGTTCCATTGGAAGTATTCCTATAGTTGAAATGGTTTCCTTTTTTTCCAAGTAGAGAAGGATAGAAAAAAGAAGTAAAAAAAAAAGGAAAAAGAGAAAAAATAAAAGTAGAGGAAAAATAAAACATTAGGTGAAAACCTCCTTTGAGGAACTTGATATTGGCTCACTAATTTAAAACCTCTATGATTTGGTTAGTGTGTTAGAAAAAATAAAGAAACAAGATAGAAAAAAAAAAAAAAAAAAAAAGAGGAAACAAGATCCTAGCTGAAAACCTCCTCTGAGGTGCTTAGGTAGACCTATTGGTTGAAAACATCTCCGAGGAAACTAATAAGCCTAAAAAAAATGGAAAAAATGAAATGAAAGTTTTATTTTCTCCAGTATCTCTCTTTGATGAATGAAATTACTCTCCAACCGTGCAAGGAACAACAACTTAGCGCTATAAGAAGAATCTCATCAGGAATCTAGTCAAGGGAAGTCAAACTTAAGCTTTCACCTCCTTTCCCCAGATGCTTCAACAAGACCAAGGCCATATCAATCTATCAGTCTCATAGTTTTTAATCCATTCATAACCTCCGCCCATAATTCCCAATCATTTTCTAATTTCTTTTCCTTGTTGTCCTAAATTTCTATAGGAAAACCTTGGAATGCTATGGGATAGAGCTGATTTTTTTTTTTAAAGTTACAAATCCATATTTTTTACACCCTTTTTTTATCGATGAATGTATCCATATTAAAAAAAAAAACAAATCCCACACCACCTCCATGTTGGGTGTGGGGCTTTATTATCTTCTTTATTTATATTTATCGTTGTGTTGGACCCCTGTTCTTAATGGGGCAACAATTTCACTCGTTGTTTGATCGTCATTAGGGGGGTGTGGCGAAGACGATTTTATGAGCCCCCCCCCCCCCCCCCCTGGCGGGGGTTCAGGGGCAAAACCCACGAAGCTAAAAATAGATGTCAAATTTCCTTGTAAAATATTGTAATTTTGTAGTCAATCTGGGTTTTTCAATAGACGGATGATCTGATGGTAGATGCCATGTTTAATTTAGGGTTTGTTTCCCTAGAAGGAAACCCCTCTTTTCACATGAGGGAATTGTATTGCGACTGTGTGTGGTATGTTTATTTTGAACGAGAAAGAGAAAGGAAGATTTCATGAGAGAGTATAGGATATTACAACAGATCTGTTGTAGGTTGTGTTTCTTCATTTTGCTGGTTAATATAAAGGAAGGATTGGTTGTTTCTTCATGAACGTAGCCCAAGTTGGGTGAACCACATATAAATATGTGTTTATATTGTTTTATATGTTTCATGTGTTTGTATTTCCTCATATTTTTATTTGTTCCATTTCTCTATAATATATAATTTTCTAACACACTAAGTGTTAAGACGTGGTTCTAATCACTTTGCATTACCTCTACAACACCATTGTAGTCTTATTTTTAGGGTTGTTTTAGGAAAAGTATACAACAACATGTTTTATTCAACTATTTGGATGGGGAAATGTGTCATTTGGCTTCTAATTTAATACCTCACCAAGCCCCCAAGCCAAAACTAAGATTTAAGCACTTCAAAAAATGGCCTAAAAAAACACCATACATTTCAACCTATTTTACAAAAAAAATCCATATATGAGTTTTTTTTCAATTTTAGTGGAAAATTAATCTACCACCATATCTCTAATTATAATTCTCATCGATCTAATCAAGAAAAAAATGAAATCCTAACACTTTTAAAAATTGGGATTTTGTATGGGCTAGTTTCGTGCCTCCTTGACTAGGCTATGGCTTGACCTTCCTATTTCCCACCATGTCCACTTCTAAACCACTCTTACTTGATATAATATGAAGTATACAAAATTTGAATAGCTCCAATAAATGGTGCTTTATGGATTCTTTGTGACTGACATGAATTTTTTTTCTTGTAGTAGCCTTCATGGGCCCAACAAAGCAATCATTTACCATACAAAAATGAAGGAAAGAGGCTAGGTAGGCCTTAGAATCCAAAAATTGATTAAATAAGTGCCCCAAAAATGAAATCAAGGTTGTGAAGTAATGAAAAAATAATATTTCTAACAACAACCATCCATGAAGATACAACCTTTGCTGCCATGAAACACATGCAAAACAAATCTTGAAAAAGATGAGCACTATAACTCCACAGGTAAGCAAGGTATGCACATAAAAAAAATTGGATTCCATAAAACACTATGTAATTTCTCTTGTGTGTTTATAACTATCAAGGGTCACTTCTCTACTAAACAAAGTGTCTATCTACCTCAACTCCCACAAGTCAAGGGGATAGGAAGAGACAAAATAAGAAATCTCATGAAAAAATGTGTTTGTTGACTTATGTGGTGAGGTGGCGTGATCTCATGATCTCATAATCCCATCATTTCAATTTTAATTTATGAGAGATATATGAGACAATTTCTCATGTATGTTGAGCCGGCATACCACCTCATATCGACATCTCAAGCCGTCATCTTCCATGTAAAATCAAGGAGAAATAGCTAAAGAAGTTTGCATGTTGTAAGGTAGTTCTTGTTATAGGAGAGTTGTTATATAAAAATAAATTACAAGAGAGATTATATATAAAATTCTTGCTACAGGGGTGATGGGAAATAATTAATTAATTGTTATAGGGTATAGAGAATTAAAAAAATCCAACAAAGGGTTTGTCACAAACGGTTTGTGCCACACAATGGTAAAATTATCCAAGGGTGAAAGGTCTCCAAGTCACTGGGTTGGTCATCACATCATCTCTCTCTTTTGATTAAGGTTATCCACCATCATTTATCCCTATGTAAGAAGCAAAATATTTTTTTTAAGTATTTTCAATTCATGAATTCAGTGAGCAAAGTGGAAATCATATTGTTTTTCAAGGGTTTCCATGAAAATTTGACGGATAGTATGACATGTCATGGCCAAGAATCCAAAAACCACTCCTCTTGAAAACTAAGGCCACCATTGTGAAAATTATTCCTTTTTTAAAGTTGCTACAAGAAACTTTGTTTCATATAATATTCCCAGTTCATCACCAATATAGTTTCTTTTTCCTCTAAAGGGAGTTTTCGTAAGGGTTGGAAGGTAGACTAACCAATAGGAACCCTCAAAATAGTTTTTGGGAGGCATAAGGCATACTTAAAATTCTATGGGGAAGAAATGACACCATGCACGTAAAAATTTAGCCTCATAGCTAGAGTAAAGAACTCACAAATTAGAAACATGGTTGGATATTTTAACTAAAGGAAACCTAACAACACTAATAGGATCCATTAATGCCCTTTTATGCTCACCATTTTCCAAAATTACAACTAGATGGGATTCCTTGAAAAATTGAAGGCATATTGCATTGGAATTTGTATTGAACCTATGAAATCTTAGTGACCAAGAGTTTGTGACAAAAGTAAGATAATTGTAGATCCATCTCAATGAAAATTACAGAGGAATGATCTCTACCTTACCCATGGGAGTGCACTAGGAAAAATGATCAAGGAATGAGGCAATGAGTGCCAAGAAAGCCTTCTTTTTCCAAGGAGTTATCACATGATGCTAAAAAATTAAGTACAGAGTGCTAAAATATTTCGTACGAAATGATACAGGAAGAATATTGAGTGTTATACGAGGCTAAAATTAAGTACAAACTGCTAAAATATTTTTTACAAAGTGCTACAGGAAGAATATTGAGTGTTACACTAAGCTAATTCTGCCCAAAACATTGAAAAAAAAGTAAATAATCAATACAGATTGTAAGTTCCATCTCTCCTCACCAATATTTGACATAAAAATTAAAGGAAACCCCTCAATTGCCACAAGAAAGGACTCTATAAATTCTACAACATGATTTTTTATAAAATATCAAGAAATATGATGTGGTAAATGAGGCATTAACTAAGCTTTAAAAAACCGTCACTGTAAGTGTATATAGTGATGGTCCTTTATGGTCCGTCACCAAAGACATTTTCAATGACACTTTTGGTGAGGGTTGTTAAAGGCCCGTCACTAATTCTCTCTTTGGTGACACTTCTAGTGACAAACTTTTAATGACCCTCACCAATGCTCTTTTTGTTACTTTTGGTGACGGTCAAAAAATGTCCGTCATCATTGATCATTAAAAAACCATCACTGTAAGTGTATATAGTGATAGTCCTTTATGGTCCGTCACCAAAGACATTTTGAATGACACTTTTGGTGAGGGTCGTTAAAGGCCCATCACTAATTCTCTCTTTGGTGAGACTTCTAGTGACGAAGTTTTAATGACCCTCACCAATGCTCGTTTTGTTACTTTTGGTGACGGTCAAAAAATGGCCGTCATCATTGATCATTCCAATGAGTTTTTGATGACGCTATGTACCTGTTAATATATTTTTTTGTCAAAAGTTAACAATTTAATACCATTATTATGGAGTATTTTTTATAATATGTCCAAAGCCATAGTGGTTAGGGTCAGTTAATTTTTTAGAAGTAATTAGTGTGTATCATTTCCCTCAAGTAATAATTAGTCAAATAGAGATTTCCTATGATTCAATAGATGATTCATATATATTAAGTTTATTATCTAGAAAATTCCCTTTAGATAAAGTTCCACTATTATGTGTAGGAAATATATTATTTAATATATAATCAAGCTTTGACAATTCTATTAATGAGAAAGACCTAACGATCCTCACCAATCTGGGCACGCCTTAAATTAATGCTTTGGCACACACTAACATTTCTTAGCACCCCACATGTATTGGAACATCTTTGTACCTAGAACATCTTGTGATGACACTTACGCCCAAGCACATGGTGACATGCGCTAGCACAACATCGTACTCTACTAACATGTGTTGGCATGCTGCATATAGTCCCTAGCATGCCCTGGAACACCTTGGTTGAATGCATTGACATACATTAGCACTTGGCACATAATGCCACTTGGCATGTATTGGGACCTATTATTAGTGTGCCTAGCATGCCCCTTTTCAAAAAGAATGAGTCCTGACTTATTAACCCTCTTATTGGTTCTTCCTTTTGTTGCCTTGACACATATTGATATACCTGGCACCCTGCGCCACATCCTTAGCACCTAGCATGTATTGGCATATCTTAGCACTATTAATTGGCACATGATATAATTAGCACACCCTGGAACTCCCAAGCACACTTTGGGAATTCTTGACATGCCTTGATATTCCCTAGCATGCCTTACCAATGCTTAGCATACCTTGTCAGTCCCTCCTTGGCATGACAACTAACACTCATTAACATTAGTCTCTGGCGCACGTTCCTCATATTCATTAACTTTCATGAATTTTTACTTAGTGCTCCCTTAATGTTTTTTCCTAGTAATCCTTAACACTCATGAACATGCATTATCACTCTCTAGCACACTTTAGCACTCTTCAACATTCCCTTCCACTTCATAACATGCATAACACTAGTTCTTGACACATATTGGCGCTTGGCACGTGTTGGTGCTTGGAAAGTCTTAGCATGTGTGGAATACATTGAGATGCCTTGGTATGATTTGGCATGGTTTAATATTAAATTTATTTGTGATTATCAGTTGTTGGAAAGTAGATGAGAAGCAACAAAGGAATACTTGGCACTTAGAATTCACTAAGACTTTGCACTTGGCACCTATTGTTGCCAAGTGTTGGTGTGCCTAGCATGCCCCTCTTGGAAAAGGTAAATTGATGACTTATTAACCCTCTTATGTGTTCATTTCCTTGTAGTTTAAATTTTTTCTCCCTTTTGTTGTCTTGACATTCCTTGACATGCATTGACACACCCTTGCACATCTTGGCATGCCTTATCACTTAGCACATATTAGCATGTTTGAAATGTATTCCCACTATCTGGCACATCAAGGGGGTGAAGAGAGATGTAGTCCTAAAGTAGATCGAGTACGAGGGCGAGTAAGGGTTGCTAAAGGGAGGTCAGGATCATTCTCCAAGAGCAAGATCATCATGTGAGTGTTCAGAAGAATGTTACATACCTTAAGGGTCGGTTTGCGCTAGGAAGTAGGATGGCATATTGTTGGTTCTCTTCTGGCAGATCGAGCTTAAGAGAGGTTTCTCATGAGAATCTGGGCATGTGATTTCAATGGTGTCTTTGTGTGAAGGCCGCATCAAATTCTGAAATGTTGAAACTTGCAACAAGAAACAGTGAGATTGGAAACCAGAAAGGACAAAAAAAAATGCACCCACACTGGTGAGGAATTTTGATGCACCAGGAGTGAGGAATGTGGGGCGTCTAATTTATTTTTCCCTTAAATAAATTGGACAATAAATTGTAATTTCATCTCATAACAACTTTTTTTAGTTAATTAAGTCATGGTGACCGAGTTAGCTCAACAAATTCAAGTACTTGAGGGTCTAAGATGAGGCATCTAGAGGGATTATAATATTTTTTGGGTCCAGTTGAAATTGATGCATTAGTGGGGTGCAAGTGTAATTAACTCAATTAAATGCGTTAAAATCAGTTTAACTGGTTCTAACTAAGTTATGAGCTAGCGAGAGGTCCAGTGAATTAAATTAGATTTAATTCACAATGAGTGATCAATCATATAACTGATAATTCACTATTAATAGTTGTATGCATGTCAGTTTCGAGGAATACCCAGTTGAGACAGAGGTTAAAGGGAACATAACTATCATTTGTATTCAGAGAAAATTTCCCATGTGAAATTATAAAGTCATTGGGATTCCATAATGGATTGTGCAATCAAGGAAGATTGATTTTCCTAATTAATAAGCGGTTAATTCCCTAGCTAGGATTGTATGAGCAAGGCAGGCTGAAGTAAGGATCAAAATTGGCTAAGTACTAGACCGAGTTTGCCTAGATCAACGGGAGACAATTGACAGAGTGTCGGAGAATCTCATGAGAGATTAAGCATTAATGTTTTGTTTCATGATTCCTTGACTTAATACACAATAGAGATAGAGGGCCTTTGAGCAGTTTCTTTCCCCAAATACATTATGTTGTTGTGCGATTGATAATTTATTTCTCTTACTTATATGTGATTGTGTGATCGTGTTTTGTTTCCGAAAATTGTAGGAAGGATTCAATATCTTGTTTTAGTATATTACAAGATTAGATTGAATCTTGTTGGTTAGATTTTCTACATGGTATTAGAGCAGAAATTTTTTGGGCGGCGAGTTTGCATAGAATATTTGAATATTTTGGTGTAAAATTTTCAAAAACAAATAGTCTATTTGGATTCCTTGCGAAAATCTACCGAAATAGAAAAAAAAAATCGGTCGAATCGGAGATTGGATGAGGGAGATATCATCGATTTAAAATCAACTCTTTTTTAGAAACTTTTTGTAACGTCGGGACAATTACACTGTGCACGAGTCAAGAACCTATATGTAATTGAGGTACCAGATGCATGCAAAGCTTTGAGGAGAAAGGCAGAAGTTAGAGACTTGGTGGTTTAAAGGGAGCATAAATACCTCTTAACATGAATCTTCATGAGAAGCGGTCTCAGAAGGTTGTGAAGTAGTTTCCACAATTGGAGAAGCAGAGAGGAGACTGAGTGGAAGCATCCACTCAAGCAGAGACCTCCATGAGGGGGAAATTTCGAGCCAGATGGGAAGAGGGAGCAGCCATACCTAGAGGTGTAAGCTGGTGGGGTGATGTGTAGACATAATCCCAAGATAAGAAATTTGGGCAAGGTCCATTGAGATGGCGTGTGATCTCATGGATCGAACCTGGCTACGAGGAGCCACGGTACAATAGTAGTAGGAAGGATCAGTTAAATTGATGTAGTCAGATGCCAGCAAGATAGAAATCAGAGTCAGATGTCAAATACTGGATCACAAATTAGAGTTAGCAATAGTTCAAAGGGCATGGATACAGATGTCAGCAACAGCGCAAAGAATCCAGTACTAGACAGATGCAGTAGCTAGCAGCAGTCAGAAGATTCTGATGACAGATGCATTATACTGAGTAATTTGTTCGGAGGCTATTCAGTTTTAGGACTTGCAGGTGCAAACAACACTATAGAAGTGTAGCATGCAGAACATTCCAAAAGTACCGAATGGAGATAGATTGAATTCCTTTCTTGTTGAGAGGGAGTATTGAAATTTGCAACAAGAAATAGTGAAATTGGAAACTAGAAAGGACAAAAAAATGCACCCACACTAGTGAGGAATTTTGATGTACCAGGAGTGAGGAATGTGAGGCGTCTAATTTATTTTTCCCTTAAATAAATTGGACAATAAATTTTAATTTCATCTCATAACAACTTGTGTCAATTAACTAAGTCATGATGATTGAGTTAGCTCAAGAAATTCGATTTAAGGTGATCGAGGTGGATATTGGTAGCCACCCGCCTATTCCACTTGGGCCCTTGCCATTGTCTCTTTCAATTTTTCAATTTCCTTAATTATAGCACAGTTTACTATTTTGGTCATTTTTTCAGGTCCTAAACTTCCGGAGCCATTTTGGGGCCCCAAACGACGTTTTTTGGGCAAGAAAAGTTTAGCGATTTCTTAGAAATCGCATTAGCAGTTGTAGTCCTCGAAAAGATCTTTCTAACAAGGTATCATGTGCATCAAACGAAGATCATATGACCAAGTTACGACCCTAGAAAGTTGGCTGCCCAACTAACCCCAACGGGGCCCATAAACTCTTGGTGTTACATCTCCTCGGGTTAGGGTTTTGATTGTTTAGGATTTTATCTTATTTTTAAATAATAATAAAAGACCCTTCATCCTTATTGTAACACAGTTCAGAGGAACATAACTATCAGTTGTATTTATAGAAAATTTCCCATGTGCAATTATAAAGTCATTGGGATGCCATGATGGATTGTGCAATCAAAGAAGGTTGATTTTCCTAATTAATATGGAGATAATTCCATAGGAATTGCGTGAGCAAGGCAGGCTGAGAATTGGCTAATTAGTATTAGACCGATTTTTCCTAGATCAGCAGGAGACAATTGGCAGAGTGTTTGAGAATCTCAAGAGAGATTAAGCATTGCATTGTTTCATGATTCCTTGACTTAATACAAAATAGAGATAGAGGGTTTTGAGCAGTTGCTTCCCCAGATACATCTTGTGTTGTGCTATTGATAACTTGTTTCTCTTACTTATATGTGATTGTGTGATCGTGTGTTGTTTCCACAAATTGTAGGAAGGATTCAATATCTTGTTTTAGTACATTACAAGATTAGATTGAATCCCGTTGGTTAGATTTTCTACATGAAATAGAAGAGAGGGTTGATACCATCTTGCCTTGTGGTGGTTAGTAGGCCGCAAGGTCTGTGATAAAGACCAACATAAATGGAGGAGGGCTTGCACTGTAATTTAGAGCCATAACAAAAGTCGACACAGGTGTAATATTGACTGATTTAACCCTAGTTTGAGGGTCGACATTGAGATCTAAATTTCATGTCAAGATTCAGTCAAAGAAATGCCCAGAATCTATGGATCCATATGAGCTAGGTCGAGTCTCTTATGGAGGCAAGAGTCGTGTTTTTTCTATGTGTGGATAGGGTTTGTTCTAAAACAATTAGAAGTACATAAGTATAATGCCCTAGTTAGGACAGTTTCCTAGCATGTTTAGTTCATAAGGTATGCCCTTAAGACTATGAAAAATTTGCGTAGAAGAAGACAGGTTGTGACCCTTAGAGCGAGGTTTATTTCTGCAATGAAGACCACAGATCTGGAAGATGGTTTGCAGATTCAGTATGTGTGGAGACAATAGATCCAAAGGAGGGTGGAACTTGAGCAGAAGATTGAGCATGCAGAAGAAATGTGCCATATGGAGAATGGATTGACATGCAGAGGAGTTGATTTTGGTGGACTTTCCATAGAGTTTTAGACAAATATCTGAAGAAACCTATAAAAAATTACTAAATGGACTGTTAGTGGCTGATTTGTGACCCCAGTTCAGTCATCTACAGATTGTTAGAAGTATGATAAGAGGAGTAATTCATATCTGTTCGTAGATTGGACAACAAAGATAAAATTGTCGATACACAAGAACAGTGATCTTGAGAGGACTCAAACCCTTGTTAGGTGGCAGATTTGAAGAGCCCTAGATGAAGACAATATTGTGGGGCCCTAGATCAGTAAAAAAAATTGATTGTGGTTGGGCAGATTGATGGTAGTCCAAGTACAATTGGAGGGTTGTTAGATTACTGTCAAAGAAGAGCCCTGACTCTTGTTCTGGTGAAGGACAACAAAATTGGTAGAAGCGTAGGTGTATAGGGCCTAAGGATGTGCAGACTTTCAAGGACTAAAGTAATAGTCAAGTGGGCGAACCAACTAGCCCTAGTTCACTATATTGTAGAGGATTGATTCAGAGAGAAGAAGGGCAACCTCCATAGCCCTGGACTTCTCATCTTGGAGTTGTAATATGGCAAAAGTGGGCATACGAAAGAGTTGTTCACAAATGGAATTGTGAACAACTTGTTACCACTCAAACTAGTAGTGGACCTAAAAGGTGTTCCTAAGAGGGAAATTGCTAGGACAAGGGAAATGATGGAGGCTTAGCCCATTGTCACCACAACTAAGGCTCCGTGCTCTTCACGGAATTTCACCGATGGGTGGAGTCTTGGTAGTTTAAGAATTCACTTGTAGAGTATTGGTCAATGAATAGGTGGGAAGTGACCCTCGAAACCCTTTCTCTAAGATAAAATAAAGAGTGGGACTTGATTTCCTTCTAAGCAAGTGAATTTATCTTCTAGGGAGAGAAGAGGGGGATTGAAGGGTTGAGGGAGAAGAAAAAGACTTATGAAGGAAGTTCTCAATCCCTAAAATCCTTTGGGAACTTGGATTCCCAAATGGTCCTTGATGAAAGGCCTTTGACACTAAATGGGACCACACGGGGCCAAGTGGACCCAGCCCAGGTTCGGGGATGGAATTTAGCAACCAATGATGTTCCTATACTGGAAAGGTTAGGGGAAAGGATCAGACAAGAGTTTTTACTTCGATAGGTCAAATTGATCCTACTAGGTTCTATCCTTGGGACCACCTAGGAAAAACTTGATCCTAGAGCTAGGGCTTGAGGTATCTGAATATTCCACCGTCGGAATTGGCCCAAGTTTTGAGGAGAGTGAGGGTACCCAACAACGCAGCTGCCTCTAGGAGATAAAAGTTTTCCTCTTGCTAGATTCCTAGGAAATTGTTGCCCTAGGTGACCTAATGGGGCTAGACCTAGGGAATGTGAAAATTTTCTTTAACTCTAAATCTCCAAATTCATAAAATTATATTCTGTATTCAAACCTGATCCTCTATGTTAGCCATTCTGAAGATAAGGCTGAGAACTTACTATAGAAACATCACCTACATGTAGTGATCTTATTCTGTGAGCAGACAACCTACTTTCGAGAAGACACGGAAAGGTAAACACTCTCTGCCAAGATTTTCCATACAGCCCAGGTTGAGCAACCACATATACATCACCAGTTTTTTCTCTTCAGATTTGTGACTTAGAAGAGCTTTGTCTGACAACCTCCGGGTTGCTCCCAGAGTCATCCAAGCAAGCCCTCTCAGCATCATCCTCTTTCTGTAGTACCTAATTAGTAATTTAATTAACCATAACAGTTTCTTGATCATGCAGGTATTTCAAATATATTTCCACTAAGCATAAAGCTTTCATGTTAAACAATCAAGTCAAAAGACTTTAGACTATGATGCAAAAAATACAAAGAAACCTCACCAACACTCAAAGGACAAGCAAATTCAAACCTCTACAAAGTATAAATAGATATCTGATAAACTTCATTCCACCACAAAAATGTGCTTAACTAAAGAAAATTCTAATTACTGTGCTTTCAAGACAAAGCTTTCAAGGGCAGTGATGTTATAAACATACCCCTAACACCTCGTGAACAATCTATGTGTATAAGTAGACCATCATAAGGCTCATTTTAAACATCATTATTATCATTTTATAAATCATTTTTATCAAATCAACAAGAAGCAAGCAACAATTGCATTCAGTTCCACTGAAGCAAAGTATATGGCAGTTTCATATTCTTATTATCAAGCTATCTAGATTTGCAACTTGATTGTAGAGTCAACCAATAACTTGTTGAAGCCCAATATTGTCTCTTGTGAGAATCAAAGTTACATCAAGCTCTATGAAAATCCAATGTGTCATAACCATTTCAAACACATTGATATTCAATACAATTTCCTAAGATTCCAAGTTCATTAGGGAGTTGGTAGTGTTGGACCACATTATGACAAAGTTGCATATGGTTAATAGTTTGACAAAGCTCCTAACAAAGGGGAAGTTTCACATGGTTAACGCTAGTCATATCTGTAGAAGGAATATTATAAGCATAATTTACTAGAAAAACAAAAGAACATTATCAAAGGAATAGTCATGAGAATGCAGGTTGCACAAAGGATATCTACATGTACAGGATTTTCTAAAAGTTTAAACACCAGCCCAAGGAAAGAAAATCAAGGGAAGGGTTTGTTGCTTCATCAAAGCACTGATCCTAAGATTTTCCTAACAGAAACAGAAAAAAAATGCAGCAAACCAGAATTTTCCTGCTATGAAATGATGGAAATATTGCAGACTGGACACTTGTTTTTCTAAAGCAACCACTGCTTGATGCAGGCCTCATGATAACTGTGACTGCACTTTAAACTTCCCAGCTCATATCTTTCTAAATACTCTTCTTGTACAAAAAATTCATACCATCATTTTCATACTCTGATTTACCATCATTAGCAAGGGTTTCCATATGTTTTTGAATCTAAAGAGGGAGAAAATTTTACACTTTAAAACTACCAACTAAACCTATAAATCTACAAACAGATTTTAAAGTCCAAGCCTGCTTCATTCTTTGATAATCTTACTGATTACTCTCTTTTTCAGTGATGTTTGCATTATGCCTTGAAAAATATAAGGTAACTTGGTGTGAAATTGTAAATTGATAATTCTAGCTGGCAGCATTTCAAGACTTATGGACAAGAAGTGGACATATATTAGTTACTGCATTCAAAGAAAAATCCTCCCCACAGATATTATAAATACCTGGAAAATGCTGCATTTGACTTCAATATCCATACTCTGAGAAGCATACTCTGTTTTTGAGGAGTACAAGCTTTTCTCTAAACACTTGGAAATAGTCTCCTCACTAAGTCATGTGCTAACATCCTTACGATGTACAATGTATTTCTGTAGTTTTTTTATTAAGAACAATAGAGATTTATGCAAATAAGTGTGCATTCACATTATTCACAATAGAGATTTATGCTGATTGGATATTATTTGTGCTAATCACATTTTATATTAATGTTAGCAGCATAGTAAACAACGTAAAAGAGAGGCAGAAATTTGATTGTGTGCCATGTTAGGTTCTGGAAATGCTATAACATGTGAGAAGCAATGAACCAAAACCTCTCATTGCAATTATGAACCAAAACATAGTGCCATAACACTTACCTTATGTGACCCTGAAATATTGATTTGTGCATCAAATTTGTGGACATTAGTACATATAGAAAGTGAACCTATCTACCCTACACTGATATGACCTTGAAATTTGAGTATACTTGACTGAGATATCATATTTGACAAAGTTTGATACATTGAAATATTGCCACGATGTATTGGTCTTAACATTGACACATTCAACCTCCATTGACATTGAAATTACACATAGACCACAATGTAAGATAGACCTTTGGCATTTAGACTTCACAAGTGTTTTGGGCATTGATATGTTGACCTCAGGTTAGTAGCAGTATCCAATGCCCTTGAGCTAGTTCATCCTACATCTTAAATCTTAGACCCTACAACTTTAAATGCATTATACCAAAATGTGAAGGCTTTAAACCTTGAACCCTGCTTATTAAGAAATCTGAACACTAAAATACCCTTTAAAGCCCCAAAATCCATGATGGACATTGGTTAAAATGTCCTCAAGAGATATCCAACCTGTCTACAAGGGTAGTTATGCACACAGATATTCATAAATAGCCCATTGTAAGTTCACATTCCATACTATGACCCAATTATCTTTTGAAAATGACTAAAAGCATTGCAGTATGCTTAAATAGCCCATTGGACGTGCACATTCCATACTATGACCCAATAAGCTTTTAAAAATGATTCTAAGCATTGTAGTATGCTTTAAGAAATGACCTTTTGAAAACTATTGTAAAAAAATGGTGAAACACTTTAGGAGCTTTTGGCATTATAGATAAACTGTACTTAAGGACTCTTTGATATCTCTTGGAAATACAAGAGAAATTATTATGAGAATCATTGCAGTATGCTTTAACTGGTCTTTTGAAAATTATTCTAACAAAAAATGTAGCAAACTTGAGGAAGTTTTGGCATTAGAGATAAACTCCACTGAAGGACTCGAGATATATCTTAGAAAAATAAATTTGTTCTAAATTACTAGGAGGCTGTTGGAAAGGCTTTTGCAGCTTCACATACATTCAAGTTCCATATATCAATTAGGGGCCTTGGTTTGATCTACACTTTGACAGAGGCAAACTTCATTTCACTATATCTATATCGCAAGGAGATGCAAGTTTTTTGTGGGAAATGGATTTGAAGATTATTGATCGTCTGTGAAAGTAGTAGACCTCATTGAAATCTACCATATGTGCACTCCATATTGTTGCATCTAGAGTTGATTTCCTCCATAGGAAGTCTAATACGAGTCAAGTTGTCTTTGTGGCATAACTAATAATATATGAAAGGAATAGTTTTCATGTAATAGTATAACTAACAAGCATTCATTGCAGGCATATTAACATTCACCCCTTGAAAAAATTCATTCTTTAAATTTTCCAATCACTTTAGTTATTCAGATGAATCTTCCATTGGAATTGGTCAATAATTTCACAGAAAATATGGGAAAAAATAGCAATAGGATTAATAAAAGCTGCATTTTTTTCTTTCTTGAGGCTTTACTGATAAATGCTATTAAAAACTGAGTATCAAAATGCACTGCAGATTGAATCCTTACTGCAGTTCAAACACTGTCATCCACTACAATATGTGGCATCATCCATTCTATTTTCGGAGGTCAGCCTTTGTTAATTCTTGGGGTGGCTGAACCTACTGTGCTTATGTATACATTCATGTACAACTTTTCCAAAGATAGAGAAGACTTAGGCCCAAAGTTGTTTCTGGCTTGGACAGGGTGGCATGTACTTCAAATTTGATCACCTTGTGTCAACAAGTTACAAATTCATTCTAAATTGCAATAGTAGAATGTTTGATACCTGCAGTATTATGTATTTCTGTAGTATTTTTATTAAGAACAGTAAATATTTATGCAAATAAGTGTGCATTCACATTAAATAACTACAAGTACTCTGCTGATTATACACAGGGTATGTGTGTGGACTGCATTCTTTTTGGTTTTGCTGGCCATTCTGGGTGCATGCTCAGATGTAGAAGTTGATAAAGGATTCTGCATGCATGCTCATAAAGGATACTTTTATTTGACTAGCTTCTAGAAGACTTTAGAAAAAGGGTGTAGAAGTTGATAGGTTTAGTTTGATAGATGCCAACTTAAATCCGACTTAATTCTACCTCCAAAGAAAGAGGGTGATAGTGATACGGGAGGTGAGATTGTGTAGGAGTGTTCAATGGGATTTTTCCTTCAAAATGGAGGAGACAACAGTCTGATATTGTACCAACAGAGGTACTAAAATCTGAAAAATGAATTGAAGTTGAAGGCATGGAACATAACGTTGTTACCATCCTAAAATATCAAGTTGTAAAATTTTAAACTTCCATATTGAGGGGGTTGAAATTTAGGTATAAGTGAATTGTCCATCAGGTACTGTTTGTAATTACTCTTGCCAATGATGCTCATTAAGATCTAGGGATTTCATCCATGTATGGTCTTGAGACGGCTAATTTCTTTGTTTGAATTTTTGAATAAATGTCATTTATCAAGAGAATCATCAGACTCTTCCAATTGTGCTTCACAAATTTATCTTTTAAGGTTTGAAACTTTGAGTTCGATATAAAATTCATATTGAATTTACCTTTATTCATGTTGCTTCTCATGAACAAAACATTTTCTTGTATTTATTTCTTTTGTGTCTACCTATACAAAGGAGGTGTTTGATAATGCTTGCACTAATTTTCTACATTGGGTTTACCATCTGATCTGTTGAGATTTCTTATATATTTTACATGTAGCTGAACGTTTTGTGGTTTTACTAGTTTATTGAGAGGCATCAAAGAAGTTTTGGCATTAGAGATAAACTCCACTGAAGGACTCGAGATATATCTTAGCAAAATAAATTTGTTCTAAATTACTAGGAGGCAGTTGGAAAGGCTTTTGCAGCTTCACGTACATTCAAGTTCCATATATCAATTAGGGGCCTTTGTCTGATCTACACTTTGACAGAGGAAAACTTCACTTCACTATATCTATATCGCAAGGAGATGCAAGTTTTTTGTGGGAAAGGGATTTGAAGATTATTGATCGTCTGTGAAAGTAATAGACCTCATTGAAATCTACCATATGTGCACTCCATATTGCTGCATCTAGAGTTGATTTCCTCCATAGGAAGTCTAATACGAGTCAATTTGTCTTTGTGGCATAACTAATAATATATGAAAGGAATAGTTTTCATGTAATAGTATAACTAACAAGCATTCATTGCAGGCATATTAACATTCACCCCTTGAAAAAAATCATTCTTTAAATTTGCCAATCACTTTAGCTATTCAGATGAATCTTCCATTGGAATTGGTCAATAATTTCACAGAAAATATGGGAAAAAATAGCAATAGGATTAATAAAAGCTGCATTTTTTTCTTGCTTGAGGCTTTACTGATAAATGCTATTAAAAACTGAGTATCAAAATGCACTGCAGATTGAATCCTTACTGCAATTCAAACACTGTCATCCACTGCAATATGTGGCATCATCCATTCTATTTTCGGAGGTCAGCCTTTGTTAATTCTTGGGGTGGCTGAACCTACTGTGCTTATGTATACATTCATGTACAACTTTGCCAAAGATAGAGAAGACTTAGGCCCAAAGTTTTTTTTGGCTTGGACAGGGTGGTATGTACTTCAAGTTTGATCACCTTGTGTCAACAAGTTACAAATTCATTCTAAATTGCAATAGTAGAATGTTTGATACCTGTAGTACGATGTATTTCTGTAGTATTTTTATTAATAACAGTACAGATTTATGAAAATAAGTGTGCATTCACATTAAATAACTACAAGTACTCTGCTGATTATACACAGGGTATGTGTGTGGACTGCATTCTTGTTGGTTTTGCTGGCCATTCTGGGTGCATGCTCAATTATCAACAGGTTTACCAGGGTAGCTGGAGAACTTTTTGGGATGCTTTTGTTCAGAGAACTTATCAGTGAGATGAGTTTGTTGTTTAGATTTAAAAATAGTCTTTAGTAGGTTATGCACTTGAGGCACACTCAAACCTAAAGGCTTTTCTCTTGGCCTTAAGTAGTCTTGTGCTGATTGGATATTATTTGTGCTAATCACATTTTATATTAATTTTAGCAGCATAGTAAGCAGTGTAAAAGAGAGGCAGAAATTTGATTGTGTGCCATGTTAGGTTCTGGAAATGTTGTAACATGTGAGAAGTAATGAACCAAAACCTCTCATTGCAATTATGAACCAAAACATAGTGCCATAACACTTACCTTATGTGACCCTCAAATATTGATTTGTGCATCAAATTTGTGGACATTAGTACAGATAGACAGTGAACCTATCTACCCTACACTGATATGACCTTGAAATTTGAGTATACTTGACTGAGATATCATATTTGACGAAGTTTGATACATTGACATATTGCCACGATGTATTGGTCTAAACATTGACACATTCAACCTCCATTGACATTGAAATTACACATAGACCACAATGTCAGATAGAGCTTTGGCATTTAGACTTCACAAGTGTTTTGGGCATTGATATGTTGACCTCAGGTTAGTAGCAGCATTAATGGGATTAAAGACCATCACCCTAGTTTTACTAACTTAAGCACCAGGTGTCTAATATCACAAAACCAACCTAAGGAGTCAACCTGACACTAAAATCTTCCTAGGGATGAGGCCAAAAGAACTGCTTGATCTGCAAAAAGGAGTAGTGACATCAAAACATGATGAGGAATCACACTATCATTAGCATATGCAAGCTCCTTAAGGACTTGTTCCAGCTTATCAATTTAGATTCCAAAGTGTAAAAGAGAGAGTGCATATATGCTTGATAAGCCAAATTTGTGCTTCCTTGAGCATCAAAAACAAAGGAATAAGAAAAATATCAAAATGAAGAAAGAATTTGGCTAACACTGAACAAAAGTAATCCAAAATATTATTCTCAGAGGATTAATATATGGTCCTCAATTAGTACTAACTCCAACATTTTTTTTGTGTCAAAGGTCTAAAACCATAAAGTTGTTGTGATGGTACGTGCTGAGAATTTTCTGGAAAACAAATCACACCTTTTGAGACAATAACAATATGAATCTCTTAACATAAAATCTTGAAGTATTTATACAAGAAATATAAAGTTTAAAAATGATCATACCTTCCAATGGTTCATCCACATTTTTCTCAAGAATATGTGCATTAGAATTGGTGTTGACACTAAAGCAACTAGATTCATGTTGTAATGGGGAAACAGATCCTGGTGCTCTATTTTGTGGATGTTTTTTGATGATGCCACATCGAATGTTGTCATTTTTTTGGTAATGTGGCTTGACTTTGTGGTTTTAGTCACTGTTAAAAGTTATCTCTTACAATGTCTTTCATTCCTATTGGATACCTACACATATAGATTGCGACACTTAATAAAAGTTAGTAAGAGATCACTTAAAGTAGAAAAGAAAACACAATAATTGTTAAAAAATGATTGACGTCCGAAACGAAAAATAACTTCTTACCTCG
Organism: Pinus albicaulis; assembly: GCA_034641835.2. Taxonomy (NCBI): domain Eukaryota; kingdom Viridiplantae; phylum Streptophyta; class Pinopsida; order Pinales; family Pinaceae; genus Pinus; species Pinus albicaulis. Next base: position 672,447,464 of record CM076584.1, on the reverse strand, counting down.
GTATGGATATCCGCAGATAGACTGCATAACAAAAAAAACACTTTTATTAGCAAATCCTTGTCATTTCATAAGAGTTCAATTCAGATCATAAGAGTACAATTTCATTTTTGTTCTTAAAGAGAAGTATGAGTTGTAAAATTTTATAGTCTAAAGCCACAATGACATTACCATTTCCAGGGAAGAAATTGCAGGGTTGTGTGAATGGGTTCACATATAACAATAATTGAGGAGTTATTTTGCCTAAAGATAAACAATAAACTATTTCGGTGTAAACAACTAGGCTAAAAAAAGTTAAAAACAATTTCTATGTGAACAACTAGGCTGAAAGAATCATTACAGAAGTCCAATATAAAAAAATAAAGAGAGAAAAGCATCTAACAGTAATCATGTTGAGTAAAACACTTGAATGATATATTGTAGCAATGGATGCCATGTGTATGTCAATAAAAATCTCAAAGCCATTGCGGTTATCATTCTATGGACTCCAAAAAAGGCAACTAAACAATAAAGGCTCATACTTTTCAGGAATAAACCCCAGTTTCTCTGGAATCTGTCTATAGTCATCTTCATGTGACTACCTTTTAGGCTTCTACTTAAAATTTGTAGCATACATTATTGTAAAGAGACCTGTTGTGTCATCGAGCATTATTAAATAAGGATTACAATTTTAATTCTAAGTGAAATAGTTTAGGAAAGAGGGCTAGACACAGATAAAACAAGATGGAATTGGTAGTTGAACAACAATAAAAGAGAAAATTGCACGGGTATTTGAACAGCAGTAGAAGAGACAATTGCACGCTAACATACTGGGCTTCTAGTTGAAAAAGGCAAAGGAAAAGTCTGCCATATACAAAATTATGAAATTCAATGGGTTATCGTAAGCAGTCCAATTATAGAAGAGATTCAAAGCAGTCTAGATTCTTGATGTTGTTGGGACTTTGTTTATAATTTTGGGACTTGGAGAAATATATAAATTAACGCAGGTCCATCTGTTGACAATAATCTATAGCGATTAAAACAAATCCCATTTAAATGCAAGGTATGTCACGAGTACGGTCATTTTTCCAATCGATGCTCTAAAATTGTTAATGATGAAAATGTTCAGCCCGAGAAACAATGGGAAACTGTCAAGAGGAAAAAGACTACTGCTGCCCAGCTAGCTGAAGCTCCTCCCAAATTTTCTCCCTTCAAACCTAATCCTTCCTCCTCGTCGACTCCTCTGCCCTCCCCTCCCAAGAAATCTTTAGAGTCTTCTAATCCCTTCTCCTCCATTTCCCTTGATGATGACCCCCCATCACTCTACCTCCATCTCAGGATGGCACTCCTGTTCCCACTTCCCCTGCAAACCCTTCTCGTTCATTCTCCCATGACCCTCCTTCATCAAGATCAACCAGAAGCTCTACTAAAGAACATGGGGCCAATCTGGACACTCACAGGAAACAAGGACTAGGCAGGAGATCGACCAAACAACACAGAGAAGGACCAGGCAGGAGATGGGCACTCAAAAACCTATAGAAAATTACATTTTGGGGAAAAACAGTAAGGAAGCGGCATACAAAGATCAGGGAGGGCGAGCAAATCTCCATACCCCTCTCACCCAATGATAAAAGTCCTATCCTGGAATAGCAGGGGATTAGGGCACCCCTCTAAAATCACAGCTCTGAATGATTTGATAACTCAAGAAAAACCAAGAATATTACTGTTACAAGAAACAAAGCAAGGATACCAAGAAATGAGAGGGATTATTGATCGCTTCAAGCAATATGATGGAAGCATCTGTGAATCTAGGGGAGCTTCAGGGGGAATCGCCACCCTTTGGAACCACACTGCCTGGAAGCACCAAACTGATACAATCAACCAATTCTGGATTAAATTTACTCTAGAGGGCTGCGGATCATATCACCACAGCTACTAAACCTGGTCTTTGGTGGCAAGGTAATCTGGAGACTCATCAATGGAGAATCTGCTTGGTGGAAGAATGTGCTGGAAACCAAATATTTAAATTCTCCGAGGCAGCTTCTATTAGACCACGATATTCCTCTCAGAGCCTGCACCAAAATCTGGGGGCTGTGTAAAAAATCAATTCCCATCCTTGCTTCTAACATTTCTAAGGTCCCCAAGGGAGGCAACAACACTAGAATAGGGGCTGATAAAAAAATGGGCCAGCTACCTATCAGCAGTAAGCCTGGAACCCATCAGATCCTCACCTTCCTTGACAACAAGGGGATTCACAGCTTGAGTCAAATATCCAAATGGGATATTCACACTCATCTCTGGACAGGTTGGAATTTCCTTGTTATACCTGACGAGCTACGTTCAAGCTTGGATAATCTGCAGACTCAACTCCATGGTATCACCCCCACCAAACAAAACAAAGATGATTGCTTCTATTGGGACCCTTCAGGCACCAACTATACTGTCAAAACTGCCTACTGACAAATCTGTAACAGTGATCACCCCACGCCCATATGGACTCAATGGAAAACTACTTGGAAATCAGAGACTTTTCCAAAAATTAAATTCTTCATATGGGTTCTTCTAAAAGGGAAAGTGCTAACCTCTGATAATCTGAAAAAGCATGGTATTATTGGTCCTTCCCGTTTCCCAAACTGTCAAGCAGCTGAGGAAACTATTCAGCACCTTTTCATGAATTTCCCCTTCGCCGCTGCTTGTTGGAAAGAAGCCTTCCTGAAGGACCAGCTCCCCTGGGATTCCCACAACACCATTGCCACTCTTACACTTATGGAAGAAGAATTACCCCTGGCAGCACAAGAAGAACAATGTGGCAAGACAAGTCTGGAACGCTCTCCCTTATACTATGCTATGGCACATATGGCTAGCACGCAATCAAACAATCTTCAGAGACAAAAAAATCGAAATTAGGAAGCTATATAACAAGGCAAGACGACTCGCTTTGGAAACTATAGTTGTCAAGTGTCAAAGGAGCATTGACACTGCTGGTCTCTTCGTTGAAGAACGGAATTATATAGGATGTCTGCTCGATCAAAGCAACAGGGGCCAATATTATGGCCAAAACAGAAACGACACCAACAGTAACCAAATCTCTAACAGCAGTTGGAAAATTAGAATGAAGGATAAGGAGTTTGCAGGCTGGATAAGAAGCTGTAACACGCACTATCTATTCTTTGATGGAGTCTCCAAGTCTAATCCTGGCAAGGTTGGGGCGGGCAGAATTATTTGTAATGCCAACGGAGACATCATCCTTGCTTACGAATGGGGATTAGGCCCCCTTTCCAATAACATAGCTGAAGCCCTCGTTCTATACCAAGGCCTCCTTCAGCTCCAAGTTCTCGGCATTCACACAGCAACAGTGATCGTAGATTCGGCAATCATCATCAGCTTAATGGTCCACAATCGGACAGCCTCCAATTTAGCTCTCCAGAAAATAATAAATCGATGCCATGTGCTCACCCAGCTAATGCAAGAAACTCGATTTATTCATGTCCTTCGCTCCCTCAATAAGGAGGCCGATGCACAAGCAAACAGGGCTTGTTCCAAACCTCTCAGCAGCCTCAAATGCAATGCTTTTGAGTCTTTCTATTTTCTTCCATGAACAGGACAAATTCTCTTAGATTGCCTGTAGAGGCATTTGTTGTTTTCACGCCCAAGAGTTCGATGGCAACTAGGAATTTTTTTGGAAACATTGAGCCCAGTTTCAGCACAGCAAATGCAGGATCTACAAGCCTTGAAGGCATATTATTGCAGGATTTACATGCTCTAAAGATAGCCTCTCTTTAACATGTTTTACAAATGTATTTTTTTATTATCACAGTTTGTCCGAATCTACACTAGATCAACTCTTACAATAGCCAAGCATAATCGGAGTGTAGGGGAAGCTGGCCTTACTGATGTCCCTCTCTATCTCTTTTTTCAAACATATTTCCCTGTAACAATGGAGCCTAGACTCCCAAATTTTTCTTTTTGAATACAAACAGCAACCGATTATGTCAAAAAAAAAAACAAGGATTTATTCAAATGTTAAAGAAGTGTAGAGCATTATACTGTGAAAAACATTGTTTTACGGGTCGACAGATGCAGATATTATACTATGAATCTTGAGTGATTCTCCTATATATAATTATGAGCTGAAACATAAAGAGGCGGACAATTTATATGACATAATCTGCCATTGCTTGCAAGTTTAAATTAGACAAAATAAGTGTGATGAAGATGAATCATTTCTGGCTTATAAAAGGTCTATTTGCTATATCGGAACCTCCTCCAGAAAGGCAGACACCATATAGGACTGGTTATATGACACAACTTCATAATTGACATCATAAATGATATGATTTTCACCCCAAAATGTTGGTTGAAATTGGGACAAATTATATATGGTTCATCTTGAAGTTTCAGTTGATCAGTATGGCAGATATATAATTTAGGGACTTAAAGAATTATATAAATTAACGCAAGTCCATCTGTTGACAATAATCTACAGTGATTTGCAATTCTTCTAGTTACTTTCTATGCCAAATAAATTATGAAACTAATGAAGATAATGTCATAATAAAAGTGCTAACATAAAAACGTAATAGTAAACCAACATAATATTCATCAAAAATTGAAAACGCAGTATTATAACTGAACAAAACCCGAAAAAAACTTATATTGGGAAATCTGTATTGATCATTAAAACATACTTCTATGAAAATATTGAACATCTGCAAGGTGAAGGAATAATATGCATGCTGATTCGGAAATCTTGTGACTGAAAATATTGGTATTCTCACATTAAAAGACACTATATTGAATATTCTTTCGAAATAAAACTTCGTAAACAGTGTTTTGGAAGATTGAATGAAATCTGTTGTCACCGATATAGAAGTCTCAAATTGCAGAGCAGTGCTATGGTTCAACGCTAACATTTCTGGCAGAGACAACCAGCATAACATTTGCTTGCAAGTCTCAATTTTTTTTGAATTTTTTATTAAGAAACACAGGTAATTTGATTCTGCATTATTGTGAGAATGTAATCAAACGATGGAATGAAATCTTGGCAGAAAACATAAAATAAGTGATGTGATTATCTTCTGGGCATACCAAAAACCATTACAAACTCTCACATGAGGAAACCTTATAAAAAGGACGCCTAAAATTGTCACTGCAATATGCCTCAAATCCTTTTGATCAGATGTCATATATTTGACTGGTCACAATGAAGGGCCACAGAATTTGCCTAAGCCCAACCCTTATGCAAAACTTGATGACTTTTCATTGAGATTATGCAAACGAACATATTCATCTGTATGAGTCCTTGTATTTAACATACTCAGTGGCCTCGACACATTTGCACAAAAGCACAACAAACAGCAGCAAACACCCATCCTAACTCTGATAATATTCATGACAGTGAGCAACAACCTGGGAAGGTTTCTGCTACTACTTAATTTGGTTTACTACTTGTGTCTGGACATTGCACAATGCGGATGATGTCTATGATTGTTGTACACTGGCAATTTGCTGTGTTTGCTGAGGAACTTCTAACTATGGTTTTGATGGAAGGGATTAGCATGCAAACATCTAAAACTGTGGAGGAAATCCAGAATTAAATGTAGATCGCGTGGTTTTTCCTCATAAAAACGATGGAGGCCATCAAGAATTAAAGCACATGCAGCCTAGCCAAACATGCATTGAGGATAGATGTCACCAACGTGATTCGGGACCGATGTCACCAGCACAACAAAAAGGTTGACGAACCCAAAAAAGAACTAATTCAAAAAAATAGATTTATCTGCCTAAATATACATGCACACCTGCTTCAGGTGAAGAAAAAAGAAAACAGCTAAAACGTCCAAAATCACAAAAAAATAACTTAAAATAATTCATTATTATAAAACATAAATTTACCTTTTTTCATTTCTTCTTCTTGTAGTCATGGCGCGCTGACTTCAATAGTGACTCCAATTGTATCTAAAGCACACTCAAATGAATAGGAATGAGTTATATTCTCAATTTAAATAGTAAAAAACCCTAAAAATATTGGTGGGAAATCTAAATCTTAATAAAAATGGTGGGAAATCTAAAAATAGCAAGAAATCTAAATAGTGATTTCATTGGATAAGAATGAGTTATATTCTCAATTTAAACAAAAATGGAAATTAGAAACTCTTAAAAATATTGGTGGGAAATCTAATTCATAATTTCATTGAATAGTAATGAGTTTTATTCTCAATTTAAACCAAATTATTAAAAAAAAGGTAGGAAACTCCAGAAAACATTAGTGTGAAATCTAAATCCTAATAAATATGGTAGGAATTCTAAATCGTTTTTACTCTTATGACATTCTTGAGATGTTTCCACTTGTGCAATTGTGCTTCCAAATATGTGAACTCAACAATAAAACACACCTTAAAATACATGAATCTTGTCTCTCAATGTGTGAAAGAAAAGGTAAACCAACTAGCTATGACGTTCTTCTTTTATACATGAGACCCTTGACTATGCCATGAAATCCCCCAAAATCTTTTTAAAGCATGGGAGCTCCTCTTCATGCACGAAGCTAGTGGAATATGACAAGTTATCCAAAATTAATCCAAATATGTGATTTGTGCCTTAGGAAATGTTAATTAAGGTACCCTTGATGGAAAAACATGCATAAATATTTGTTGCTTGGTGCCTTTAAATGTGAGATGTTGCCACTTGTCAATTGTGCCTCTTCTTGATGATGAAATCGACACCCTAGTTTTGTAAGGATCACTAAGTGTCATTTTGTGTCAACCCAAGGTCGTTTCCATTGTCACCTTAGCAACGAATCCTCTCACTTTAGATTAATTATTGAATCCTAGGGGTGTCCTAAAGCACAAATTTATGGGGGACTCTTTTATGTGACTAGATCACTAGCTAGCATTGAAAACCATCTTTACATTGTATGGTTCAACATCTTGATGATTCCTGTCCTATTAACCACAAATTTTGTATTCATTATTGCTTTCATCACAACACCTACAATAGATATTGATGGTGTTCATAAGCATATTTATAGTTGTGATAAGTGGATTAGGGGCTTCCTTATCACAACCCATAACCCCTAATATGTTTACTCCCTTAGCCAAGGGGGCCCAAGGGTGTACTTGTAGGGGCATTGAGACCAAATTTGGGGGATCATAACATTAGGAAAAGTGGAATGACATAACCAAAAAGTTCCTTTTTTTTGGGGGGGGGGGGGGAATCTTATGGTGTCTTGAACGGGCCAAGGGGACACAAGGGTAGCATGTATGTGTAGAAGTCAGAGGTGCAAGCATGGTTTACTAGGATCTATAATCCTAGCATTAGAGAATGAGAAGGGGGCTTAGGACCTAATTTCATAGGGCCTAGGGGACCTAGAGGGAAGGCAGCGAGAGAAATTGATAGGGGAACCCAAAATAATGGTGATAAGGGTATAGTTCCCTAGCCGCTTCCCTCTGAACAACTCTGAATTTCTGAGAGTCGCAAGGGTTAGGGATGTTTTCAAAGATGGCTGCCCCTTCTGCTGCCAGATTACCGATAGGGAAAAGAGTATCTTTGAAGATGAACTAATTTCTTGCAATCCACATTCCCCAGTCAATCAAGAGGGGCATAGTTCTAACTTTGTCAATAGGAGCTTCCTGCCACCATCTTTGCCATGCTTCTGAGAGCAATTGGCCTTCCTATCTCTGAGGAATATTTGTCATCCTCAGCGTTTCATTCCAAAGGCTGATGGTAAAGGGGCAAGAAAGAAAAATGTGTTGCACTGATTTTTCACTGTCTTTGCACAGAGAGCACCACCCTGGACCAATTTTCCTTTTTTTTTTTAAGGAAATCCCAGGTGGGGATTTTCTTCTGAAGAATACACCAGAAAAACAATATTGTCTTAGCCAGCCCTTTTAGCTTCCACAATGGTTTTGACCACTAGACAGGATCCTCCCACCCATTCTGAGACATCAACCAAGCATAACCCAGCTTAGGGGTATAAATACAAGTCTGAGAGTGCACCCACCGCAACTCATCGTTCTTGTCAGTAATTTGGATATGGGAATTCAGTAGGCCAGATCTATAGTTCTCCCATTCCTCAAACCATCTTTCCTCCAAGAATAGAGCATTCCCAGATAGCCATTCTTGTCTCCAAATCGAAGAATTTCCAAAGTTAGCTACTTGGTTTAGGAAATACAACCCTCTATTATTAAGGTGCTCAATCACGTCTCTCGAGAGAACAAAAGAACCCATACAGCCCACCCAAGAATCTCGACCCAGTCTGACCAATTTTGCATCCACAACATTCCAGGCCAAACCTTGTTCGATAATTTTTACAGCTGCCACCAAAGCCTTCCACACCATCGACGAATTCTTGAACAATTTTTGAGGCAGTCTGAGCCAAACCAGAGTTGTCATAGGGTCTATGTATTTCCTCCTTCTTACCGAAGTCCAGAGGTTCTCCGTAGTGATTAGTCTCCAAGCTAGTTTCACTGCTAGAGACCTTGAGAATGGAAAGAGGTCCTTTATTCCCAAACCATCCTAACATTTTGGTCTGACTAATTTTTCCCATGCAACCCAAGGGGTTAAGTGTTCCGACTTGGAGCCTGCCCATAGGAATCTGCTACAGATTTTGTTGATCTTCATCAGAATAATTTTTGGCATCCAAATGAGGCTAGCCCAGTAAACCAGAATTTCCATCACCAAAGATTTGATTAGAACCAACCTCCCTGCTCTGGACAGCCATTTGAAACTCCAGTGATTCATCCTATTCTCAATTTTAGCTAAGAGCCATTTCCAATCCTGAATCCGATAATTATCCAGCTTAAGAAAGAAGCCCAGATACTTAACGGAGTCCTATAGAGTTTTAACTTCAAATTGAAGGTAGTCTTTTATTTTGTCCACTTCCACCCTTGAGAGCCCTACAGTGGTCAGGGAAGATTTTTTGCCATTTATACTTAGTCCAGTCGCTTTTAGAAAAATGTCTAAGATCTTCTTTAAACACCGACAGTATTCTATACTCCCGCTACTAAACAGCAAGATGTCATCTACAAAGAGGAGATGGGTTACCTAGAGATTGACCGCTACTTCAATACCTTTGAGCTCCCCTCTGAAGCCAAGATGCGTCAACTGCAAGAGTCTTAAAAACATCCAATTGATCCTATCATAGGTGCCCTTAGAGAGGTCAATTTTTACTATAGCTCCTTTTTTCCCACTCTTTTTGAGGCTGTGAAGGGTTTCTTGAGCTACCCCCACTGCTTCATGGATTTTCCTTCCATCCAAAAAATCGAATTGCTCTGCAGAAAGGGTTTAAAGAATTTAAAGAAGAGCAGGGTTAAGGAGATAAGAGTGGGAGTGCAGTCCCGGTTACTTAAAACCTTTTTTCCAAAATTTCCTACTATGTTTCTGGCATACTTTTTCCCTGTCCTATTGACCACAAATTTTGTATTCATTATTGCTTTCATCAAAACACCTACAATAGATATTGATGGTGTTCATAAACCTATTTCTAGTTGTGATAAGTGGATTAGGGGCTCCCTTATCACAACCCATAACCCCTAATACGTTTACTCCCTTAACCAAGGGGGCCCAAGGGTGTACTTGTAGGGGCATTGAGACCAAATTTGGGGGGTCATAACATTAGGAAAAGTGGAATGACCTAAAAAAAAAATTTATGGGGGGGGGGGGGGGGTATCTTATGGTGTCTTGAACAGGCCAAGGGGACACAAGGGTAGCATGTATGTGTAGAAGTCAGAGGTGCAAGCTGCATGGTTTACTGAGATCTATAATCCTAGCATTAGAGAATGAGAAGGGGGCTTAGGACCTAATTTCATAGGGCCTAGGGAACCTATAGGGAAGGCAGCGAGAGCAATTGATAGGGGAACCCCAAATAGTGGTGATAAGGGGATTATGAGTCCAATTATCACAAAACATAAGCCCTTAACCCATAACCACTAAATTCCCTTTTCCCTTAACCCCCAATCCATATTTCTTTAACCCCTACACTCATAAATCATAACCCATAAACCCCTTCATTCATTAAATATTATGACATTAACCCCTAACCTATATTAATCCATGAACCTCCTAAGCCATAAATCCTTATCCTCTTAACCTGTGACCCTTAACCCCTAAACACCTTAACTACTAACCCCTTAACCGCTAATAGCTAAATCTCCTAAATATTGAGTCCTTAACCGCTAAATCCTCTGACCCTAAATCCCTTTGGCCCTTGACGCTTGACCCTTGAAGCCCTTAACCACTAAGTATCCAAAGCTGAAAACAACACCCCAAACTAGCAAATTGACCTCCTAGGAGAATCCTTGGTCTCTAATTGAGCATATTAGAAACATTACTTGATTCTTAGAGAACTAGGTACTAGTTACGAGGATATGTGTTTGTGGGTAATGCCATTATTATCATGTATACCAAATGTAGACAATTGGATAATTTGCAAAGCCTCGATTTGAATTACTCACAATATCTACACTTCATCACGTTGAGATGGAGCTTGTAGTGTTCTCTCACATAAGGAGTTGTAAATGAAAAGGAACAAGCTCCTATTACAGGGAGGGTTTAAAGAGTTTAAAGAAGAGCAAGGTTAAGGAGATAAGAGCGGGAGCACAGTCCCGGTTACTTAAAACCTTTTTTCCAAAATTTCCTACTATGTTTCTGGCATACTTTTTCCCTGTCCTATTGACCACAAATTTTGTATTCATTATTGCTTTCATCACAACACCTACAATAGATATTGATGGTGTTCATAAGCCTATTTATAGTTGTGATAAGTGGATTAGGGGCTCCCTTATCACAACCCATAACCCCTAATACGTTTACGCCCTTAGCCAAGGGGGCCCAAGGGTGTACTTGTAGGGGCATTGAGACCAAATTTGGGGAGTCATAACATTAGGAAAAGTGGAATGACATAACAAAAAATTTTATGGGGGGGGGGGTATCTTATGGTGTCTTGAACAGGCCAAGGGGACACAAGGGTAGAATGTATGTGTAGAATTCAGAGGTGCGAGCATGGTTTACTAAGATCTATAATCCTAGCATTAGAGAATGAGAAGGGGGCTTAGGACCTAATTTCATAGGGCCTAGGGGACCTAGAGGGAAGGCAATGAGAGAAATTGATAAGGGAACCCAAAATAATGGTGATAAGGGGATTAGGAGTCCAATTATCACAAAACATAAGCCCTTAACCCATAACCACTAAATTCCCTACCCCCTTAACCCCCAATCCATATTCCCTTAACCCCTGCACTCATAAAGCATAACCCATATACCCCTTCATTCATTAAATATTATGACATTAACCCCTAACCTATATTAATCCATGAACCTCCTAAGCCATAAATCCTTATCCTCTTAACCTGTGACCATTAACCCCTAACCCTTCACCCCTAAACACCTTAACTACTAACCCCTTAAATACTAAAAGTACAACACCCCAAACCAACAAATTGACCTCCCAGGAGAATCCTTCATCTCTAACTGAGCATATTAGAAACATTAATTGTTTCTTAGAGAACTAGGTACTGGTTACGAGCATATGTGTTTGTGGGTAATGCCATTATTATCATGTATACCAAATGTAGACAATTGAATAATTCGCAAAGCCTCGTTTTGAATTACTCACAATATCTACACTTCATCATGTTGAGATGGAGCTTGTAGTGTTCTCTCACATAAGGAGTTGTAAACGAAAAGGAGCAAGCTCCCATTAGAGGGCTTTTCTGTGTGGGAGTGTTGGAGGCAGAGTGTTTTCTGGTATTCCATCTAGTTTTTTCACAAATTTTGTCATAGTTGGGCGTGATCGTGGAGGTCCCATTGAGGAAACCAAAGAGACAAAAGCGACTGTAGATTCGTCATGAGGAGGCTGCGCATCATTTTGAGGAGCAGCAGGGGGTGGTTCCCTATCGAGATCGAACTCTGGGGGGCATGGTGGTGGAGGGCGGAGTCAGAATTTCAAACACCAGCCTAGATCAAGTAGCACGCACGAGCTCCCGTGTAAAAACTATATTCCCTAATATAGTTTTTATTAATGCTCTAATTAAACTACCATTATTACTTTATGAGTCTTCAACATCATTAAATATTAAATATAGCTTCTATTTGAATTGAACTTCTGTTCTTGAAATAAAAATAAAACTTAATGAAAACCAAAAATACTAGATGACCACAAAAATACTAGATGACCTCCTTTTACTCAAATAAAAATAAAACTTAATAAAAACCAAAGCCAACATAGCAATTGCTTTATAATTTTTTACTACCTATTAAAATCTAATTTGGTCGCTAGTCTAAACTCTAGTAAATGGACCTCTTAAAATTTATTCCTAGATGTGAAATGACCTCCTTTGCTCAAATAAAAATACTAGATGACCTCCTTTTGCTGAAATAAAATTAGAACTTTATGAAAATCAAAACGACTATTGCAATTTCTTTATAAGATTTTGGTACCTCTTAAAATTTAATTTTGGGCAGCTTCTTAAACTTTAATTTCGGGCGGCTTCTTAAAATTTAATTTCGGCGGCTTCTGAAACTTTAATTTCGGACGGCTATTTTCCCTTGTCCAGGTTCGGGACAGAGTTCGGTGATCTTTAACAATCTTTATGATTTTTGCGTAGATGTCATACCCTTCTATTCTTCGCTGCACTCTGGATTCGACTATATTCTTAACGCGATTTTATTATATCAGATCTGGTTTAACTCTTTTTCCAGCTTTAATTGATATATTATTCTCCTGATTTGGGGGTTTCTCTGCAATTCGGAACAGAAAACATGTGGTCTGTTGCCAGCATATGGAGATAAAATTGCAACCTTCGACAACTCAAAGAGGGAGAGTGTGTATTGATAAGTTCTAAAGGTATTTTCCTGATATCTATGACTTTCATTGTTAAAATTTCAATAGATTTAAACTTCTATACAGAATTATGTAGAAGGCAGCGGTAGGGTTGACAAGATTTTATAAAATCAATCATATTTTTTTTTGTGGTTAGCAAGACCAGGCACTCCTTAGAGCTGCTCTCATACGCTGATTGTCCCTTAATTTTGTTGTAGGAATTAGTCCTTACGGCCCCTCCAACAAGCCACATACAGACATGCGTTATCTCTATAATAACTACAGTGCCTGAGACTCTCTTAAACAATAAATATGCCACCCCTTTTGGTACCAAAACAACCCTACTATCAACGTATTTACGCAGCTACTCCTCAGCCCTGTTATATCTTCTAATCTGACCTCAAAACAGTCATTTCAGGCTTCAGTCTTCTCTTCTTCAAGCTGTGGCTTACATCAAAAGGTGTTTTACTCCTAAATATTTTTGCTTGGATGTTATCTTAGCCTCCCTCACCTTCTATTTATATGCAATATAAAGGCTTCATTTGGGTGTCCACATTGGCTTGACAAGTTGTCACATGGCTTATTAACATCAAGCCAACCTAGACTCTTCTTTAGCTGAACCTTTTGCTCCTTGATCTAGACACCCACAACTCCCTATGAGTTGCTTCACTAACCACACTCTGATTCACTATCCCTTAAAGTAGCTCAAATACTCTCTGATACCATGTTGCTTTTCCATGATCTTGGGTCTAGGATAGTGTCTTAAAATCTTTCATGCTACCAAACCAATAATCACAATGATACTACTTTGCACAACAAAATATAAAAAGCAATAAATCTACCAATGCACAAAATATAGAAAACTTCTTACAATTTTTAACCCAACTTTGTTATATCAATCAACATATGATACAACAGTCTAGGGCTCCCATACCAAGGATAATGGCCTTCATACACCCATTGATACAAGATACAAAACTGGGTTTGGTGTCAGTCCATCGACAACCAATCTGCCCTCAACAAGATACTCTAACCATGTCGCTGTTGCATTCTCTCTCAGATCTTCTCGGTCATGCCCTGTACCAGCTCGGTCCTTCGGCTCCCGATCTGTAGCTCTTGACTCTATCAATGCTCCAAGTCCATCTAGCCACTAAAGCTTGGCTACCAATCTGCTCACTAGTTGTGCCTTGGTCCATCAAGGGCACAACACATCGAGACTCCTGTCGAATTGTTCACAACTTCGTTTGTGAACAATTCTCAATCTTCTCATTGCTACTCCTCAGTTAGTTAGGGACTTCAAACCACTACGGTCTTCCTGTGCTGCACCGATGAAGGCCAACATAGGGCATGAAGGGCTACCACCTATCGCTACAAGATGTCTATATCCCACAATGAACATAGGCTAGGAGGACTGCCCATCATCTGATGTAGAAGTTCTCCACACATAAGTCTAGGGCTACACAAGTGACAAAACTGCTCCTGGATGATCAGACCCTTGACCTCTAGCAACCACCGAGGTCCATGAAGTTGGTGCACATCGAGCCCCAACATGGGTACTATCACACTGTCCTCGAACATACCATAAATGCACAATCCACGTTCACACTTGGCCCACTCTCACGTTGCCCTTCAGTAGACCACGAGTGAACAATACTTGTTGTAGCATCTACCTCTAGCTAGGGCATCCTCACACTTAGGAAATCCCCCTCGTGGCTACCAAGAGACTTCTCTAACAGTCCTGTCCTAGGACACCCATTACTTCATTGCGAGATCTGGTCCTAGTTGGGGTTTCTTAACACCCAAGAGAACCCCAACACATGGCTCCCACAGGTTGCATATGAATTTGATCCTATCATCAATCATTACACTAGTTAGGGCTTCTAACCAACACATTAGCCCTCCCTTCTTCGCTTCCGCAGGCTGTACTAAAATGTTCCAACTGTCCAAACTAGGACCAACAATTTAACACAAAAACATACCTTCTCATGTGTTGGTACCTTGTTGTATTCTACAATCTAGTTAGGGCTTAGTGACAATCCATGTCAGCCCTCTCAACACTTGCTAACAATCATTTCTATCAATGTGGCTTGCCTTCACCCTAGAGTTTCTCCCCTACGCTGATTGTCTCTTAGTTATGTTGTAGGAATTAGGGCATCATTCAATTCTAAGTACACAAAACTCCCAGGCCATTAGGCCTTCTATGACATTCTGATATGTTGCCTTGTTGACTAGACAAACTTGCTAGACAGTTCCTGAACAGTTGAAGCTTGCATGACAAGTTTTGTTTTCTGGTTTGAGCGTTGCTAGACATACAATTTGTGCAATCTACAGATTTGTTCTGCATGCCCGGAATAATATCTTCTTTGCAACAGAAAGGCGTGCAATCCATAGTAGGTATTTGATACATACCTTGTCAAAACATGGACTGTCCTTTGCGCCAACGACTCCCTAATATAGTAGCATACGCTTCCATTCTATCAGCGTACCAATTTCAGATATCTCCAGTCCTGCTGCCCTCATCAGAATACTTACTAATGATCTAATCATGAATTGCCAAGTGTGTCCACCTTCTGTTGTACAAGGTCGTTTATGACAACAAGTCCAAGTCACATTGTCACCTTCACACATCATAAAGATGACAAGCACATGATCCAAACACTGCCCCATAAATCATGGACCCAACACACCTCCACAAGACACTACTGTAATATAGTTTGCACTGTTAGATAGGGCACGTACTGCAACCCTAGTTTCATCACACAGTCAGCAAACAAACCCTTCTACGGTTGCGGTTTACCTAGGAGGGGTTCCTTCAATGCCATACTGCCTCCTTAGGTTGCTGTCCACTCTTTGAAAACCCTCTAATTTGACCGACTTGTGTGCTATGCCCTGTGGCCTAGCACCACAACTTCAAATCATGCCCAAGTGTGCTCAGAGAGGGCGACTTCGTTTTGTTGTCCTTCAGGACCTTCAAACAATATTTAAACCCTTCAATATGCCCAGAAATTGCTTCAGATCTAGTGGCTGTCCTCCTGTGACAGAGCGGTCTTCTTCCTTGGCTTCCACATGCTGCTAGATAACTGATGCAAATCTGACCCTAAACTAGGATCCAACATACATCAAGATGCACCCAAAATGCATACTTCAGCTCCCTTTTTTAGGGTCTTCTCCATGCTGCAAATTTGGACTAGTTAGGGCACGAACCATAGTCCCTAACACCCTTTAATTTTTGCCCATAAATGCTCCTTAGAGCTGCGTCTATCTCTTCCTTGAAGGTCATGACACTTAGCTGTAGGTCTGTGTTGTTTCTAGTCCTTAAGCAGTCCTTGAACCTCCTTAATCTCTGTGGCAGGCTTCAGTGAAACCTCACAGGCCTTCGACACTCTTGTTTATAGACAAACCACCCATCAAATAGTCCATAGAGACGTCTTTCCTACCTCGACCCTCTGAAAAGTCCATCGGCCCTCCTAAATTGACCCTAAAACAATCATCTATGCCTCCCTGTTCTTGAACTTCATTTGTTGCGGCTAAGACAGAGACTTAGTCTCTCCTCCACGAGCTATTCACTTGTGATTATGTTGCACAATGGATCAATAGATCGGATATTTGCAATTCAACACAAATTGGGCATTGTTTTCCCCATAAAGCTCTGATACCATGTTAATTTCTGAACATATTCTATGCCATTTCAGATTAGGGCACACAATACTGAAGGAGATAGAACATATTACTAGATCGATGGAAGACAAGCCAAAACAGAGATAATGAATGGTGGCGTTACGGCGATCAACAGGATTCTTCTACCAGCAAAGTCTCCAATAGGTCATTCAGCCAAGCATGTCACACATAACCCCAGAACAACCCAAACAAAGAACAATCCATAAATACGCAGCACCAAGAACGCAACTCCATTGCTATCAAGAGAGAAGAAAATCAAAGTGGAATAAATTCAAAGTCCCTCTTAATTAGGGACCTCCAACAACAATGGTGAGACACCTAGTTGCTCATGAAGAATCCCTGTCCTCGATGTCATGGATTTCGATATTGAGGAATCTCCAACCTTTTAGCTTTATAGGGCACAGATCATCCATCACTTTCATCCTGAGTCATGTCAGCTATCAGAAAGTGATTCATCAGACTTCCTTATCTGGTCCACTATTATGCCATGTTGCTTTCCTTGGAGCACTCCACCAAGGGTCGAGCCCTCCAATCTGTATCCAAACTCATCAGAGACAACGTGGCTGGTCTGCGTGAAAGTGCATCAGCTACCACATTGTTCTTCCCCTTGACATACTCAATGTCAAAGTCATAAGCCTGGATCTTTCCAATCCACTTCTGTTGCCTCTCCTGTAGCTGTTTCTGCTCCAAAAAGAACCTGAGGCTGTTGTGATCAGTCCTCACCCTGAACCTGTTACCCACTAAGTACTGCCGGAATTTGGCCAATGCATGCATAATGGCCAGCATCTCCTTGTCGTATATAGGATACAACCGCTCATGAGGAAGGAGCTTCCAGCTCTCATAGGCTATAGGGTGGCCTCCCTGCATGAAAAGTGCACCGATCCCCTCTCCCGATGCATCACACTCCAAAACAAAAGGCTGCGTAAAATTTGGCAACGCAAGCACTGGGAAGCTGCTCATAACCTCCTTGAGCCTGTTAAAGGCCCGCTGCACTGTATCTGTCCAACTGAATTCCCCCTTCTTCGTCAAATCTGTAAGGGGCACAGCAAGCTAAGAGAAACTCTTGACGAACTTCCTGTAATAAGTGAAGATACCAACAAATCCTCGAAGTTCCGTCAAGTTTCTTGGCTCTGGCCAATCTCTGATGGCCCTGATATTTTCCTCGTGGACCCTCACATTGTCCACTCCTATGATGTGACCCAAATACAACATCTCCGTCAACCCAAACTCACACTTGGAGAGCTTAGCATAGAACTGTTGCTCCTCCAAGATATGCAGCATTGCCTCGATATGCTGGAGATGCTCCTCCCAAGTCCTGCTATATATCAGTATATCATCGAAAAAGACCAACATAAACTTCCTCATATGACTGCGGAAGATATGGTTCATGCATGACTGGAAAGTAGTTGGGGCATTGGTTAGCCCAAAAGGCATAACCAAGAACTCAAAGTGGCCATAATGGCACCTGAAAGCGGTCTTGGGAATGTCCTGTTCTCTCATGCGAATTTGGTGGTACCCGGATCTCAAGTCGATCCTTGGGAAGAACTGTGCTCCTCTCAACTCATCCATCAGCTCATCTATCTGCAGTATGGGGTACCTGTTCTTCATGGTCTTCTTATTCAAGGCCCTGTAATCAATTCACATTCTCAATGTGTCGTCCTTCTTCTTCACCAACAACACCGAAGAAGCAAAAGGACTAGTGCTAGGCCGAATATGTCCAAGAGCCAGCAAATTCTAGATGGCCCACTCAATCTCATCCCGATAGGCTTTGGGGTGCCTATAGGGTGTGGTAATAACGGCCTGGATGCCCTGCTTTAGCTCAATAGTGTGCTCAAACCCCTGATCTGGTGGCTGTCGCGGCAGTATCTCCCCAAACACCGTATCATATCTGTCAAGGATGGCCCGTATATCTGGATGAATTGTCTGCTCGGTAGTCCCTGTCTCTAATGCCCGCAACTCAACCGCCCACTCTATGTCTCCCTTCCGGAAGTCTAACTCCATCCGGTGAGCTGAAACAGTCTGGGGTGGGTAAGTGTGCATCCCACGTATCTTCTGATGCTTCTCAGTCTTCTTATCATCCCACTCCATCTCCAAGGTCTCCCAATCTGTGGTGACCTTCCCCAAAGTAATCAGCCATTGAACACTGAGAATCCATCGAAGCTTTCTGTCGGTATGCCTCTCCGCTCAACCATCTGTGCATCGATGAAGTTGTGGGTTGCCCCACTGTCTACCAAAACCGAAACACGCTGCCCCCATAATGTCCCTCAGACACGCAACGTCAAATACTTGGGTACTCCTCGCAATGCTGCAAGGGTTCCCCCTGTGGGTGCAAAAGATGCACCTCCTGCTCCTGGAGGTGGAGGTGGAAAATGGTCTTGCGCTGTGTGACTGTCTCTTGCCTCTCCATCCTCATACTCATCCTCTTCCCTGTTGCTCTCGGAGAAGATCTCGATTAAATGTGCTTTGCATGCAGCACATCTGTGTCCTGGTGCCCACGACTCCTGACAGGTAAAGCACAACCTCTTCTTCTTCAACTCCCTCCTGGCATCATCATCTAGTTGTACCCTACCCTGATTCCCCTTTGGAGGCCAAATCCTCACATCCTTTCCCTTTGGTTGGAAAGCCTGTCTCTGGGGGTAAGGTGTCCTAGTCCTGGGTAAGGCATCCTGCAAATCCCGGGTCCTACCAATGGCATCCTGGAGTGTGGCTGGTCTAGTGGATCTGAATAGACCCTGAAGTGGCTCTGCTAACCCCTCAAAAAACATGTAGATCATCTGTGCTGCGGATAGATCTGGCACCATCATTGAAATCCTCAGGAAATCTGCAATATACATCTCCGGGCTCCCAGTCTATTTGAGCCTCGTCAACTCAACAAAATGCTCCTTCGGATCCCTCTGGTCAAATCTCTCTATTAGTCTCCAGGTGAACTCAACATATGTGGTCACTGTCGAATGCCCGAGTGTCACCATCCCATGGAACCACCAGTCCTGGGCCTCACCATCCAAATGCAGCATAGCCACCTTGATGGCCTCCGACTCTGCCATCTGGTTAAGCTGGAAATATATATCCAGCTTCTCCACCCAAGACTTTGTCGAACTATTTGATGAGCCATCAAACGTTGGCAAATGGAATCGGCTCGCTGTATGTTGTGTCTCCCCATCATGATAATGCCGGTGCTCTCTGTGATGATCACCGGGTCTGTTGTCCCGATGGAGCTGAACAAATGTCTAAATGAAAGGGCATCCCTGAACTCCTGCCCATATGCCTGGTACTCAGCAAAATAGTCACCCATGTGACCAGGCTTTGGCTCATGCTGTACTCCTGCCCCTGTGTCTGCACCCAGAAAGGTGGGCATAGTGGAACGTGTGGGTGCATGCGATGCCTGGTGCGGAGTGGCATCCCGCTCCGGAAAATGATGGGATGTGCCTAACCCCTCGCCAACATGGAAACCCTTTGGGGTTTCACGCTGTCTAGCCTCCACAACAATGAATCTCTGACCCATCACCTCAATCTATCTCGCCAAATCCTGCACTGATTTGAGGAGTGCCTCCCCAAACTGTTTTGCCTCACTATCATCTACCATTGGCTTTTTTTGTTCTGCGTCCACCACCCTAGCACAGTCACCCTCTCCGTAGGTGTTCTCCAACCTATGCTCAATATCTTTGTAGTTCCTACCTCTATAGCAGATGTAGTGTTTCTACCCCGGTGTCATAGACAACTAGCTCCACAGGCTGAGCTAGTTCTATGCTCTGATACCACTGTAATATCCCATTTCAGAGATATCTCTAAAACAAAAGCAAATTCCAAACAGAGATGGACTGGGAGGGCATTTACCATATTTTTCACCTCTGAAAAGAGGGTGAGATCGGGAGGCTATCTGGCCCTTTCCAGACTCTGTCTAAGAGTATGGGGAAAACACACCAAGTGGTATAGTACTGGAAAGCTCAAGGAGAAAAATAACTGTAGTGCAAGCATACAATAGCATATATATATAGAACATGAACAGATACTCAAGAAATGCAAAGAGAATACTGAGCCATTTTATTATGCTGAGAAATATAAGTGAGTACAATAGGTGATCAGAGTGATGGCACCTAGACTTGCTCAAGGCAAGCGAAGAAATACTCTCAGAATGTTGATGGAATGGCTGCTCTCTGATCTGCATCCTAGCTACTAGAAAACTGCCTTGTAGCTGCTACTGCTGGAACAAGATGAGTATCTGGGGCTGCTCCCCTACTCAGAATAAGCTGAAACTCTGGAATCAGCCTCTACTCACCAAACCCAGAAAAACCCAGAGAGCATTTCTGGAATGACCGACCCTCGAAAATCACCCCCTTGAGGATCTACGTTATCCTCCAAGGCTCTGCACTGAGGCTGAATGGAAACCACCAAAACACGGCCACAAACTCTGCCAAAATCCTCCCATAGGAAAGGGCTGGCCCCTTGCTCAATCTCCAAGCTCAAAACCTCCGAAAGAAACCCAATCCGAAGCTCCCCAGAAATGGACTGCACCCTCCCTCTCAGGACTGCGCAGTCTATGGATGCATTGCTCCTTTGCAAAAGCCAAACTCCAACCCTCCTGCAAAATACTGATGGGACAACCTCACTCGAGCAGGCACTCAAAGTCCCCCGGGGCTGAGGATGAGATCTTCGAACGGAGACACTCGGTGCACTAAACAGTGCTGCAGACTAGCTAAACAACCAGCATGCTCAAGAAGTCGAAATGACCAGCTCAATATCATAAACATCGAATGACCAAAATGAGGAGGCTCTCCCTCTATATAGCGTTAGCCTCTCTCAAACCCTAAGGCTCACCTCCTCCAACGTAGCCTCCCTTTGCCACGTGCTCCATCTTGGCCTGCACAGTCCCTCCATGTGGTCTTCGTGGGCCCCCTCTCTACGTGGTCTCTTGGCCCCCTTGGCTCACTTAAGTTACAACGTGTGTCTACTAGGGAGCGCACTTTTTATTTTTTGAGTGAGTTATGTCCCCCTCTACTCACTTTTATTTATAATCTAACTACATAAGGCAAAATTGACCAAAATAGAATATTCCAATTAGCCATTACGAACTGGGAATATTACATTTATACTTCATTGTTCCTTCACTGAGTCCCTTCTTATTTGATGATTGTAATAGAGATCGAGCCCATCACTTTTCTCTATCTGAAAGATATTTGAGTTGTTGTTGACTGTGATCTAATCCTTAAGTGCCACTTAATATGCCCTTCTTTGACTGCCACCTTAGCTCTAATACCATGTTGAGAATCTTGTAGGGTTGTAGTCTAATAAAATTATCTTCATGCTAATTTCTTGTGATCTTGTTTATGTATATTCTTCTTTAATCTTTCATCAAGTCAATTATCAAATTACTCAGTCAAATGTATAGAGACAGAATTATTTTTCACTTGTAACTGAATTTCTTGACAATTAGTTAACTAATCTATCTTCAGTTCACTTTTTATCTATCTTTAGTATCAACTAACTTATATAGCTCTTTGCAGACGCAATTTCAAAGGACCTTGGAACATATTATCAAATGGACAAAAGAAATTGGATGAAATTGGATGAAATTGAAAAATAGGTGTAGTTTAGTTTGTATATTTGATTATTCATCGTGATATGTGAAAAATGTATAAGTGGTAACTTTTTCTCAATTAAATTTATATGACTTGTAAATTGGTTATGTGTAGAACACTAAAAGAATATAGAGATGGGGTTGAGGAATTCTTAAAGTTTGCCGAGGAGCAATCAAGGAATAATATGTCCACAAAATGTCCATGTAATAAATGTGGCATAGTGAAAGTACAAACATTTGATAAAGTACGAGAGCACTTGATTTGTGATGGTATAATCGAACAATATAGCATTTGGTATTTCCATGGAGAGAGCATTCCCATTCAGGTATCTTGAATTTTTTTTGAATTGATCTAGTTTTACTCTTATATGTTTTACAATAAAGATATCACTTATTTTTATATGTGCAAACTTCAATTTTTTTTTCTTTGTCTCCTTTAGATTCCATCTATTATTGGCAAGGACAGGCAACATTCTGAAAATGAGCCACATGAAGTTCTCGAGCATATTTCATCTCAATTGGTAAGCCATTTCATATTATTCAAGGGTCCTATTTGACTAGGTTGACCAAATGCTATTGATTCTAATTTTCATAAAAACCATAAAATTATTAACATAAATTTTGATTTTCTTATTAATAGGGTTATGAACATGTTGTGGAACGTGATTATCATAATCAAGGTGATGAGCATGAAACATTGTTTAGGAACGATAGTGAACCTCTAATTGATGATGATGATGATGATGCAACCATTGTCGGTGATCAAATGCTTGAAATAGTGAATGATACCAATCGATGTCTTAATCAAAACATCAATGAGAGTTGTGATAATGAGGGTTGGCATCAACAAATGTACTAAATTAAGTTAATGAATATAAGAAGCTTATCAAAGATGCCAAGAGGCCATTGCACCCAGGTTGTGTTGACTTCAAAAAACTGTCAGCCATTATAGAATTCTACAATCTGAAAGTGAAGAGTGGATGGTCTGATACAAGTTTTGACCAAATGTTAAAATTGCAAAAAAAGGTGCTTCCTAAAGATAACACATTTCCAGATTCTGCATATGCTGCAAAAAAGCTGATAAAATCATTGGGGTTAGACTATGATATGATACACGCATGTCCAAATGATTTCATTTTATATCGAGGAAGATACGAAAGTAAAGATTAATGCCCAACATGTGGAAAATATCGATGGAAGGTGGATGCTCAATCTCAAAAGGTGCAGAAAGGTGTTCCAGCCAAGGTGTTAAGATATTTTCCCATAGCACCAAGGCTAAAAATAATGTATAGGTATGATCTTGAACACTATAATTTTATTCAAGTTTTCCCCTTCTTGTATTATCTTTACCATTTTTCATAGTGTTATTATATGATAATACTTTATATAAATGATTTTTTTTTCTTCATTATAGCTCTACAGATATGTCACAAAAAATGATGTGGCATCATGAGAATCCAAGCAATGATGGTCAAATGCGCCATCCTGTTGATAGCCCAACATGGAAAACTATTGATGACAAATGGCCTAGTTTTTCTAGCGAACCTCGCAATGTACGACTTGCAATGGCAGTAGATGGATTTAATCCTTTTGGAGACTTGAGCAGCACATACAGTGTTTGGCCTGTAGTGTTAGTTACATACAACCTTCCACCATGGTTGTGCACAAAAAGGAATTTTTGTATGCTAACATTGTTAATACCTGGTCCCAAGCAACCAAGAAATGACATTGATGTGTATTTGGAACCCTTGGTAGATGAACTAAAGGAATTATGGGACCAAGGGGTATGGACATATGATGCTTATAGTAAGACATCATTTAACATGAAGGCAATTCTTATGTGGGTGATCCATGATTTTCCTGCTTATGGGAATATGACTGGTTGCACAACAAAAGGCTATAATGCATGTCCCATATGTGGGAGGAACACAGAATCAGAGTACCTCAGTTGTAGCAGGAAATGTGTGTACATGGGCCATAGGAGATTTCTTCCTCAACGTCATAAGTTTCGCTCACAAAAGGCACCGTTTAATGGGAAGGAGGAGCATCGTTATGCCCCTCCAATTGTGAAAGTGTCAGATATTTTTAAGGAAACAAAGGGAAAGGAAGAAATATGGGGGAAGATTGAATCAAATAAAAGGAAAATAAAGAGTAAAACAGGTGAAAAAAATGATGTTGTGGTGTGGAAGAAACAATCAATTCTATTCAATCTACCATATTGGGAGGTATGTAGACCCATGATCAACCATGCCTAATTATTGGACACAACTTGCTGAGTTGACCTCATTGTGATTAGATGTCTTGGTTGAATTGACTGTTTATCTTTTTGTCCATATTAAATATTGTTCTGATATTCTTGATGTGTTGGAATGCAGAAACTCCTAATATGCCACAATTTAGATGTAATACATGTGGAGAAGAATGTGTGTGAAAGCATTTTTGGAACCCTTCTGAATATAAAAGGGAAGTCCAAAGATGGGAAAAAATCACGTGATGACTTGCAAAAAATGGGCTTGAGGAAATCACTATTTCCAGAAGTTAAAGGACAGAAAATATTCCTTCTACTTGCACCACATACTCTTTCAAAGAAAGAGAAACATACCCTATGTCATGTTCTTTTCATGTTAAAGGTGCCAGACGGTTACAGCTCTAATCCAAAAAATCATATATCTATGGAAGAGCTTAAGTTCCATGGTATGAAAGCACATGATTGCCATGTTCTAATGCAACAACTCCTCCCAGTGGCTTTGCGTCATGTGTTACCAATTGTTGTCTGAAAGACACTTTGCAAGCTTTGTTAGTTTTATAGGCAAATCTGTGCAAAATCAGTTTCAGTAGAGAGTCTTGATAAGCTGGAAAATGATATTGTGGAGACATTGTGCTTTCTTGAAAAGTACTTCACTCCTTCATTCTTTGATATAATGTTGCATTTGAATGTACATTTGGTACGTGAGCTTCGATATTGTGGGCCAGTTGCATATAGATGGATGTACCCCTTTGAGAGGTACGTGAAACTTTACTTTTTATCAAGACAACAAATATTTTTTTTTTAAGATTTTGACATTACTTAATTTTTTTGTTTGTTAATTTTGTAGGAACATAAAAGTATATAAGAGTTATGTTAAGAACAAAAATAGGCCTGAAGGATGCATTTCTGAAAGCTATACTATGGAGGAATCAATACAATTTTGTGGAGGATACTTGAAAGGTATGGAAGCTATTGGATCCACACATGGTCGAAATGAAGTGTGGGATGAGGAAGTTGAAGAATTTATCCTTGATGGAAAGCCATTATCTCCTCCAATTCCTTCAGAATTGGATGGCATTAGTTGGGAACAAGCCCATAGGTGGGTTCTATTTCACACAAACGAAGTTGATCCATGGATAGAGTAAGTTACATATTTGGCCTGTAATTTTTTTGTTTGTTTGTTTAAGGTTGTTTAAGGTTTAAGATATTTGACCTTTAATTTTTTTATTCATATTTAATCAAAACACATTAACCACCATATCTATTGTCCATAATTGTTGAATTAGGATGCACAAAATGGATATTTCCAACTCAATTACCCAAATGAAAAAATATGAAGCTCTATTGCAGAAACTCCAAAGCCATAAATTTACTAGCTGGTTAAAACAACAGGTAAGTACATTATTTATATTATAAGTGTACTTAAAAATCATTACATTGGAATATTATCATGCGGGAAATTAAATATTTTTTTTAGAGGTTGAATGTATGAATTCTAACTACATTTAAAAATCTAAAACTATACAGGTGGAGGGAGATGGAAATTTGTCTGATACACTTAAATGGCTAGCGCGTGGTCCCAGGAAATTCGTGAATAAGTACAAGGGATACCTAACCAATGGTTATAGATTCCATACAAAACGCATGGAGAATGAGAGAACCACCCAAAATAGTGGCGTGTGTATGGAAGCTCAAACAATGATGAGGTCAAGTTCCAAATATGCAAACCCTATACTTCAAACCACAACATTTTATGGAGTGGTAGAAGAAATAATTACATTGGACTATTTTTGTATGGAGTACACATTGTTCAAATGTAATTGGATTGATGTATACAATAAGAGAGGGATCAAAACTGATGATTTGGGTTTTACAATGGTGAATATGAAGAAATTTTTAAGCCAAAATCATTGGCAAGATGATCCATTTATTCTAGCATCGCAAGCTAAACAAGTATTCTATGTACAAGATCCAGTTGAGACTGATTGGTATGTAGTGTTAACATGTCCTCCAAAAGGATTGAGAAATAATGCATCATATGAACCCAAGTATGCAGATTTGTCACATGTTGTGGACTTTCAAGACACAAAATGTGTAATTGAAGAAGATATAGCTGATGTCGATGTCAACGTTGACGTGAACGTGGATTATGTCCGTTCAGATTGTGAAGGAATATGGTTGAACCTTAAGAAATAAAACATATTGATTTTTCTATTTTGTTTTGAGAACTCCAAAATTGATATTTGGTTATGAAGAGAGATTCCTTTGTTTCTTATCTATAAAATGTTTTAGGCCCATTTAGTAGATATATTTTTAGTCCCTGCCAATGATAGTGACTATTGTTTTCAGATTGCACCATTAATCTTTTCCATACAAAAAATTGAACACATAAAAATTTGATCTGTGCGAAGTTTCTGAAATTTTTATATTTTTTAAGATTGAAATGAGAATTTTCTATATTATTATTGGATCATAGCCCTAGAAATTACTCATTTAAAAGAACCCAGAAAATACAAATTTCTTGGGCACATGCCATTTTTTAGCCTTCTTCAGTGATTGTTGGTTTCAAAACGAACTATTCAGTTGTGGGTTGAAAAAAAAACTATGGAGAAAAAGGAGCATAAAGAATCTGAGCATATTACTGGATGGCCAATTGGAGGATTCCTTAGCTTAAGCACAGTTAAGCTAATCATTCTGCATTTTCCTCCATGCAGGTCAGCAAAAACCGGGATGAACATTTACAAAAACGTAAGTGCCATTCTCACATCTCAGTTTCTTTGCCAACAGTGTTGTAGGATAATATCTACCTCTAATCTTAATATTTCTTGTTTTATTTCCTAAAGGTTCTAACTTTAAGAGACTGCATAAGCTAATAATTTTGCATTTTCCTCCTAGTCCTTGAGATAATACTAACTGGTATTCCATCTCCATTCTTGATGTTTACTGGTGCTTTAAAATATTACATTGACATTCTGATCTACTGGGGATTTATAATTGTAATTCAGATCTTCTTGTGCTTCTTTATGTATTGTCCATCCGTGCAGTGATTGTTTTTCTGCAATTGATAAATTGCTTCTTCCAACAGTTAAAAAATAAATATGACTATAAACTTGCCATTCAAGTATAATTGTTTATTTCCTTGGAAACTATGTAGGTGCTTGATAAGGATGGTGACTTTCTTTAAAAAGGTAACCTGGAAAGTGGTGCAAGCTGGTCAGTGGAATTGGGTCGCCAATTTATGGGGTGCCCTATCATAGTGGAGAACATGAGTCAGCCCCAAGAATCGCTTATAGAGGTCAGTTAAATTGTTAGATTAACAAGGTTTTTATATGCACTCAATAATTCAATTTTGTTATTTTGAGACATGGTTTAAAGTCGTCATGCTATCTGTTAGCGCTCGAATCTGCCTCAGGCTG
Organism: Pinus albicaulis; assembly: GCA_034641835.2. Taxonomy (NCBI): domain Eukaryota; kingdom Viridiplantae; phylum Streptophyta; class Pinopsida; order Pinales; family Pinaceae; genus Pinus; species Pinus albicaulis. Next base: position 672,419,751 of record CM076584.1, on the reverse strand, counting down.
AAGAAGGCGAGGTTCGAGGCAACATCAAACCAACCTTAGCCTCGTAGCTAGCCCTACGAGGACAGGAGAGGGCTCTCTCCGGATCTATCTCGGTGGAAAATTTTCAAAGGGGCTGAGATGACCGATAAGGAAAACTGATCTTAGGCTAGTAAAGAGATATGAATGAGGTTTTTAATAAATGTTTGGGTTTCTGGGCTATGTGGGGCAAAGACAGCAAGAACAGAGATTAAATGAAGAACGCAGATTATCTCCTGAGGCAAGATAAGCATGAAGTTTAACAATCAAATTGGAATTATATGGAGTGAAAGACCACTGCGAGGTTGACAAGGGCAATAATTGAATCCTTATCAAACAGAAGAAATTACACAAAACATGAAAGCTTCTCCAGGGCAGAGCAGCAAGCTGAATTCTGCCCTTCTCACTTAGAAACATTCAATATTGAAATGGCGATTAATGAACTGTGAACATAACGATGACATATGAAACAAAAGGAAAAACATTTGCTAAATTTCAAGCCACAAGAATCTCAGGAAACAGAGCTGTATTTCTCCATTAAAATCTCTGTCAAACTGTACAATAAAATCTCTGTTTTTCGCCTACACTAGCTCTCAGAACTCTCTCCCCTATTCACAAATGTTTTTACAATACATTAAATAAACTATGAGAAGTGCTAACTAATCGATGAAAATAAGGGGCAGTTACATCAATAATCATGAAAATAGGAAGACTCTGCTCTAAAAGGAATAGCGTTATATTTGTTTGTTGATGACCAATGATTTGATAGAACCTGTAGCTAGACTTTCTGAGCTGCAGCTTGAAGACCCCAAATAGACCAACCAATTCGATTTCTCTGCTGGGATAATTATCTGTATTTAAATTTGGCTTTTGACTTTTATTCTCTCCCATAATGTCACGACAAGTTTCTCTGCTGAAGGCACGTTTCCATGCTGCCACATATGTTCTTTAGATGAATCGAATGCCCAAATGGTGCAATGACTGCCACCTAGGAAATGCCACTTTGCACATTTCTATACCACTGCCCCCAAATGTTCTGGAAATGTGTTGGCCCTTTCGAATTAGGAAATCTGAAGTTATAAATAGGAAATTTAATCCTATTCTTCTGCTGTGTTTGGTAATCTACGTTTTAATTTGGGTTTTTACTTTGATTCGATCTTTGACTTTTCACCGTTGCAATAAAAACTAAATGAAACTGACTTTTAATACAAATGACAAAGATTCTATTTGAGGCACCAAAGAGCATAACAAGTATATCTTTGCAACCATTATAACACCTCCAAATTATTGCGGATTGCTACCATATATGCACAAGTGAGTACGCCACCCTAGCTGACACACTATACAAACCAGAAAAAGACAGAAGCTCCAATTCTCGGGCCGGCCTTTCCATAGCGATTATCATCTCCTGAGTTTGGCGTGCAGCCTACTGATTCAAAATTCCAGATTGTCGTTTCATTACAGCATATTTTCCAACATGTCGTGCATTCCATAGCCGCTGTATATACTATTTCTGCTGTGGTAGACATTTCGTTTAGTTTTGGCTTCGATAGGTGTCGATGTCTCATAATGCGTTTCATTGAAATCCCTGGTGAATTATTACAATTGCAATAACATCTCTTGATCTGGTGCTGATTTCATTATTTGTAATCCACTGAATTCGGATTCTTCAAGAAGTCATTCAACCAAAAGCGCCATATAACTATCGGACTCTGTGAGAATTTCGATGCCATTTGGGAATTTGTTTGATTCATGTTGAGATTTGTATTCCGCCCATTTCAGCTGCAACGTAGCCTGCTATATGACAACAAAAACACCTACGAAACTGATAACGCATCACCGTTGTCACCATTATAGAAACTGTTTCCTTGCACTAACTCTGTCATTTAAAACAAACATCCACTCTGAGCTTTCCCATAGCTGGATATTTGATATAGCAAGAAATTTCAAACGCCTTTAGAACGTGTCCTTCACCCTCAAGGCAACAAAGCAAACGCTGCAATCTGTGCTTCCACCAATCACAAATCCGATTGAACAATGAGCCACTTCTACTCCACGAGGAAAAATCCAAGCCTGCAAACCCAACATTAATAATATCATAACCATGCTAAAAATCCACTGAGCAATGATAAAAGCCTGTTTGGAATTCGTTGGAGTCAATTTGAGTGAAGACTGGGCGCAAAACATCAATTTTTGGACGATGTTGCTCTGTGGGTAGCGCCTCTGCCCAATGGGTAGCGCGCGGATCTATGGGTAGCGCCCGTGCAAATTTACTCTGGCTGTAAGTGCCCAATGGGTAGCGCCTGACCCAATGGGTAGCGCGCAGCTCCAATGAGTAGCGCGCAACCAAACTCTGTCCAGAACTCTGCTAAGCACGATTTCGGCCCTCAATCACTGCAATTCGACTTCTATGCTGTGGATTTTAGCAAATGAACTTGATTTCCATTTTTTATACATGAGAAAAATATCTTTCAAAATCAGATTTGATTTTTGAATTTGTTTGATAACCCACATTATAATGTTTTTGGTATTTTGTCCTTTGGTCCTTTAATACAATGTTTTCTCTTTGGCTTTTTCTGAATTTTTGAACTGAAATGCTTGTTGTCTTTTGCAGGGATGCTTGAAGCTGGTGCCACTGAAGAACTGTAAAATTTGAAATATTTTGACCACTTACCTATTTATTACCAAAACATATTTGATGATTTCTTCTTCAAAACAGGTTTTGAAGAAGAATCAATTTCTCATTGATGACATTCCTGATATAAACAGCTACTGAACCTTCTCCTAGCCTACAAGTGTTATTGAAACATTCCGAAAACAAGCTTTGCAAACATCTAAGTAGCAGTGGGTGAAAGCTGATTGGCATTGGCCTGTATATTGAACTGAGACTTTGACAGCTACCTGTCTGCATTTGACTCTGACAGAGGTTAGACAAGACAGAGTCTAACATTGGCTCCAATGGGGATGGCAGCTGCCACTTCTTGGAGGTGCCAAGAATCGCAGAGCTTTGGGAGAGCAGACAGTGCCTCCATCCATTGGGCGATGGAATCATTATTTTGACAAACAAACTAAAGACTGATAACTCAACTGGAAAATCGACTCAAACTGACTTAATGCAAACTGAAATGACTGAATTAAACAAAAACTTTCTGAAAAGGGCAGCAGTCCATCAAAATTTCAAAACCCTGATGGCAACCCCCTGCATACTGATGTGATATGTACAATCATGTATAATTGGCTTTCCAATGCAACCAATCCAGCAAATGGCTGCACCCCAAATTTCTGCTCTTATTCTCCTTGAGCAGGCAGAATGATGAACCTATAGGCAACTCAAAATAATCACTGAAACCAAAGCTTATGATAATGAACCAGGCAATATTTATCCTTTCTAATGTTTGCAGAAGAACGCTGAAGGGGTCTTGAAAATCTTGAAGCACTGGCTTATCTGAAGATCCAGCTGCAAAAATACTAGTATCCACTTCATTCTGATCTGAAAGGACAATTGATTTTTGAGGGATAGAAATGCACAAATCTGCCATCTGAATGTTAGCTGTAGGTTCCTTGACCATTAGAAATTCTGACATATACTCTTCAACTTCATGATCTAGATCATTTTTAAACAAAAAACAATCTTCAAGATTATCAAACATGACAGCCTTATCATCTTTGTGAAGGAAAAAATTATCTGTTTGCTAATCTACACAACTGATTACAAGACAATCATCTTTTTCAAAAGAGGAAGAGGTTTCATCAACACTTTCTGTGTACTGCAAATCTGCTGTAGCTTCGGCTGAAACAGGACCTTTCAAAAGCTGATCTATCTCATCTTCAGACAAAGGAGACAATGCTTTTTGTTTTCTTCTGCTTAAACAGTAGTTATCTTTATATGATAGGGCTTTCAAACTATCGTTCATTACTGAGTTATTGAAAGGAGATTTATCACTTACTTGCACAAAGATCTCATTCTGTCTTTCATGAACTGACTGGATTGCTTCTTCATGAAGGCTGTGTTCTAATGATGGACTGACAGTATGACTGAGAACTTTTGGATCCATTACTGTGTTTTCTGCATCCCAGATGATTTCAACAGCAGAATTCTCCTTGATGGGTTTCAGCACAAGATATGCTTGGTCATCACAATCTGAATGTAGTTCTGAAATAGCTGGCTGATCATTATCACAATCTGAAACTGAAACTTGAGTTCCCGGCATGCTGTCTTCTTCTGTGGGCAGATCTGAAATGACACTTTCTCTTTCATCACTTTCAGCCATATAGCCATCAACCTGCTGCAAAGTCTCCTGAGCATCTTGATGGGTATCCTTTAGGTTCTCTTCATATTGCTGAAATGGATTCTCGTACAGGGCCTCCATGATTTCATCATTCATGAAATTATCATCTTCATAATATTTCTCCAGGATTTCAATAAAAGAATAAGCATGTTTGCAACATTCATGAACTAAATTTAATGATGGATAAGACACTTGATATATTTCAATGAACAGGGCATGAAAGTCCTTTAAACAGTAAATACAGGCCAGCGGCAAATTTTCATACCATGACTGAGCTTCACCTTCCAGAGTGGCCAGGAATATCTTCATCAAGCAATCTTCAGGAAAATCCACCTTCAACTTGCGAATATGCATGTGAAATCTGACTAAATGTAAAGCAGCAGCTTTCTTACCATCATTGTTAAACGTAGGCAGATTCCTCGACCAATCCACCTTGGGCATCTTATTCGGAAAACATGGAATGTGATCTCGGCTCAAGCGAGCATATCTTCTCGTGATCCGGTCCATCTTGAAAATCTCACAGCTACTGATCTCCCTGCAGTGAAGTCACCATGAAGGACTGATTGTCTGGATCTTTCAGTGAATGAAGTTGCTGGTGAATGATCTCAGCCTTGCAGTGTCTGACTGCTGTTCACCATCAGCAATCGGATCTGAACTTTGTTATCCTTTACCGGGGAAGATCTTCCCCAGTATGGTCGCCACTATGTTAGCGCTCGAATCTGCCTCAGGCTGAAGAAGGCGAGGTTCGAGGCAACATCAAACCAACCTTAGCCTCGTAGCTACCCCTACGAGGACAGGAGAGGGCTCTCTCTGGGTCTATCTCGGCGGAAAATTTTCAAAGGGGCTGAGATGACCGATAAGGAAAACTAATCTTAGGCTAGTAAAGAGATATGAATGAGGTTTTTAATAAATGTTTGGGTTTCTGGGCTGTGTGGGGCAAAGACAGCAAGAACAGAGATTAAATGAAGAACGCAGATTATCTCCTGAGGCAATATAAGAATGAATTTTAACAATCAAATTGGAATTATATGGAGTGAAATACCGCTGCGAGGTTGACAAGGGGAATAATTGAATCCTTATCAAACAGAAGAAATTACACAAAACATGAAAGCTTCTCCAGGGCAGAGCAGCAAGCTGAATTCTACCCTTCTCACTTAGAAACATTCAATATTGAAATGGCGATTAATGAACTATGAACATAACGATGACATATGAAACAAAAGGAAAAAAATTTGCTAAATTTCAAGCCACAAGAATCTCAGGAAACAGAGCTGTATTTCTCCATTAAAATATCTGTCAAACTGTACAATAAAAGCTCTGTTTTTCGCCTACACTAGCTCTCAGAACTCTCTCCCCTATTCACAAATGTTTTTACAATACATTAAATAAACTATGAGAAGTGCTAACTAATCGATGAAAATAAGGGGCAGTTACATCAATAATCATGAAAATAGGAAGACTCTGCTCTAAAAGGAATAGTGTTATATTTGTTTGTTGATGACCAATGATTTGATAAGACTTTGTGGCTAGAGAGCAGAAATTTTAACGACTTAAGAAAATTTAAATAGACAACCAATTGAATTCCTATTTGAGATGATGTCACAATATTTAAATTTGGCTTTTACTTTTATTCTCTCCCATAATGTCACATTAGAAGTGTCCTACTGGCTCTTACATTCATACTGCCTATGTTCTTTAGATGAATCGAATGCCCAAATGGTGCAATGGTACCCACCTGAAATGCACTTTGCACATTTCTATACTGCCTTTAAATGTTGCGGAAATGTGTTGGCCTTTAAATTAGGAAATACGAAGTTATAAATAGGAAATTTAATCCTATTCTTCTGTTTTGTGTTTGGTAATCTACGTTTTAATTTGAGTTTTAACGTTCAGAGTCTTTGACTTTTCACCGTTGCAATAAAAACTAAATGAAACTGACTTTTATGCAAATGACGAATTCTGTTTGAGGCACCAAAGAGCATAACAAGTGTATCTTCGCAACCATTATAACACTTCCAAATTATTGCGGACTGCCACCATATATGCACAAGTGAGGACGCCGCTCTAGCTGACACACTATACAAACCAGCAAAAGACAGAAGCTCCAATTCTCGGGCCGGCCTTTCCATAGCGATTATCATCTCCTGAGTTTGGCGTGCAGCCTACTGATTCAAAATTCCAGATTGTCGTTTCATTACAGCATATTTCCCAACATGTCGTGCATTCCATAGCCGCTTGTATATACTATTTCTGCTGTGGTAGACATTTCGTTTTAATTTTGGCTTCGATAGGTGTCGATGTTTCACAATGCGTTTCATTGGAATCCCTTGGTGAATTGTTACAATTGCAATGACATCTCCAGATCTGGTGCTGATTTCATTATTTGTAATCCACCGAATTCGGATTTTTCAAGAAGTCATTCAACCGAGAGCGCCATATAACATTCGGACTCTGTGTTGATAATTTGATGCCATTTGCGTTTTGTTTGATTCGTATTTGAAGTTTGTATTCCACTTCATTTCGGTTACAGCGTGCTTTTTGCTATATGACAACAAAAACACTACGAAACTAATAACGCATCATAACGTTGTCACCATTATAAGCGTTTCCTTGCTAACTGCGGCATCATTTAAAACGAACATCCACTCTGAGCTTTCCCATAGCTGGCTATTTGATATAGCAAGAAATTTCAAACGCCTTTAGAACGTGTCCTTCACCCTCAAGGCAACAAAGCAAACGCTGCAATATGTGCTTCCACCAATCACAAATCCGATTGAACAATGAGCCACTTCTACTCCACGAGGAAAAATCCAAGCCTGCAAACCCAACATTAATAATATCATAACCATGCTAAAAATCCACTGAGCAATGATAAAAAGCCTGTTTGGAATTCGTTGGAGTCAATTTGAGTGAAGACTGGGCGCAAAACATCAATTTTTGGACGCTGTTGTTCTGTGGGTAGCGCCCGACCCAATGGGTAGCGCGCGCCTGTATGGGTAGCGCCCGTGTAATTTTACTCTGGCTGTAGGTGCCCAATGGGTAGCGCCCGACCCAATGGGTAGCGCGCAGCTCCTATGGGTAGCGCGCACCCAAACTCTGTCAAAACTCTATTAACTTCTCTGCGGCCTTTCAAAACTGCCATTCAACTTCTATGCTGTGGATTTTGGAAAATGAATTTGATTTCCATTATTTATACATGAGGAAAATATCCTTCCAAATCAGATTTAATTTTTGAATTTGTTTGATAACCCACATTATAATGTTTTTGACATTTTGTCCTTTGGTCCTTTAATATAATGTTTTCTCTTTGGCTTTTCTGAATTTTTGAACTGAAATGCTTGTTGTCTTTTGCAGGGATGCTTGAAGCTGGTGCCACTGAAGAACTGTAAAATTTGAAATATTTTGACCACTTACCTATTTATTACCAAAACATATTTGATGATTTCTTCTTCAAAACAGGTTTTTGAAGAAGAATCAATTTCTCATTGATGACATTCCTGATATAAACAGCTATTGAACCTTCTCCTAGCCTACAAGTGTTATTGAAACATTCTGAAAACAAGCTTTGCAAACATCTAAGTAGCAGTGGGTGAAAGCTGATTGGCATTGGCCTGTATATTGAACTGAGACTTTGACAGCTACCTGTCTGCATTTGACTCTGACAGAGGTTAGACAAGACGGAGTCTAACACTATCTTCTGTTGGTTTTCACCAATTTTGTAGATGCTATGTGAGAAGCGGGGGCTCTTCCTTGAAATGGATGACATCATTTGAGGCTTGGGGTTTATTATTTTAAAGGGAGTCATGGAAGCTCACAGTGACAAGATCTAGGATCGCTTTGTTGTTGAGGTAATGCCATAGTTGTAAAGACCTTTCATTCCATGTAAAGCTTCCTCTTTTGTTTGTGTTTGGTTGCTTGAACAGACCATAGACTTCAAGAATTTTCATTGTGATTTATAATGAGAACAGAGTATGCAATTTATTTGAAGGCTGCGTGTGTTTCTAGAGACCAAACAAATTGCATGGTTGATGCTTAATAACTATCACTTGGAGATTGTTCTTGGGAATTTGATTGTGTAGGGTTGTAGACCATAATATATTCTAGCTATATTCTAGAACAGAACATCGTCATTATTTTCAATGATTAAAGTTAAAATCCCTTTTCGTTCCCAATAATATCTTTAAGTTTATGAGGATAGGTGGCTTCTGGTGCAAGCTGCACTGATTTCTCAATATTTTCAGGTTCCTCTACCAATGGATAAGTCTTGTCAATATCTCCATTCTCTGCTGCCGTGCCTGTTTTGGCTATCTTCATAATGTGTCTACAATCATCAATTCACTTTCCCACACATTCAATATTAATTCATTAGATTGTTGTTTAAGATGAGGCTTCTAATATGTGTTGATCTGTGAAGTGCCCAATAAAATAAGAATGATAAATGCTTTCCCTCATTTTACATTTAGACTTGATTGTGAAACTAAAGACATTGCAGAACTAAAATTCATTTCCCAACAGAGTTCTACGATACACATTAGCTATTTACTGATAAAATTATGAAGACTTGTAATAGCTCACCTTTTGGACAGGGAAAGGTCCTATTGAAGTAGACATATTTTTAGTCTCTGAGTTTTTCACTGCATCACATTCACTCAAATTAGCAATGACAGATTACGAAACTAAAGACATTGTAGAGCTAAAATTCATGTTCCAACAAAGTTCTACTATGCTTGAGTGTTAGATATTTAGTGATCAAATAATTAAGACTTGTAATAGCTCACCTTGTGGAAAGGTAAAGGTTCTATTGAAGTCATAGTTTTAAAAATCGGAACCGGTGACCAGACCGGTGGACCTAATGAACCGGGTTTCTAACCGGGAGCGGTCAGATGCCAATGAACCGGTTTAAAAAGAATACATTAAATAATTATTTTTTTAATAAAAAAAACTATTTTTAAGATTTGCAACCATGATTCCAAGCCAATAGAGACAAAATATGCAACAGGAGGGCAGTTAGCCAGTACTGGAGCTGATGTACCTAGTCTGATATTGGCTACTGGGTTTGGAGCTTCACTTTACTTCTTACGCAAGAAAAACATGAAACTAGGTGAGAACATGAGCCATGTATTATTTTGTTCACATTGCTCCAAAGAATAAATTTGTCTTGGATGTTGAAACTTGAGATCTATGGAAAATCAAGAGGATAGGATTAGTTCCTATCTGAAATATCACAATAAATCTGCATTAAAAAGAATAAATAAAAATAAAAATTGAAGCATTAGCACATTTGAGACTAGATGGGAAATAGACTGATTTGAACTTTATTACTGTCAGGTAGTCTGTCCAGCCTATGGGACTTGTAACAAGGGTTTCTAGAGTGAAACTTCATGAGTTCTTGAATTGGTGATTTCAGAAGGGAATCTAGTAGGACTGTTGTATAAATCAAAAGGTTAAAGGTCCTGTAGTTTGTCCTCGTTAGGGTGCTTGCTAGACCTAGAATTTGTTATGAGAAACACTGTATATCACTTTCCTAGATGGTTGTAGGTGAAGCATCTAAGAATGGGATGGTTGTCAGTATGGTCATTGTCTAATTTTCACAATCGTAAGCCCCTTTTCTTGATTCATACATTGGCCATTTCTATCTACCAAATTTAAATTTAAGTCATGCAAATTTGTCCTATTCATCGGTTTTCAATATTCACTTTCAATTCCACCCCTAAGCAGCCCTACCTATATCAGCACATGTCTGTTTACAAAGGAATAAGAGATTAGGAAATAGGTATCTTGCCAAACACCCGGTCTGGTGTTTTTGCTAAGGATTCATATACAGAAGTATGAAGTCTTGACATTGAAGTATTCTTGTACTTTTCTGCCTAACCTTATGTTTTTTGCTGATGCAAGGGATTTGCATTTTTTCTAGAAATTTCCTTTTAGGTTGCCATTGTCTACGTGCTTTAATGAATGCCATCCATTCAACCATTTGCAGTTCTGATTTTCTAGGTCCCAAATATTGTTTGTCAATTTCTGTTAATATTTCCTGCTAGTTTATTTGTTTAATAGCAGATAGTGTTAGATGATGTCACAGATGATAGGAATCTCCACAGTTCGCCATGAGTTCCTAAGGTTCTCCACGAGTGTCTCATACTTTCTGCGTTGTACCGTTTAATCCCAGTCAACTGCCTCATCTTTTGGGTCTTGATTGTGGTTTTCTTTTAGTTTTATTGATTGGATCTACAACCTTTGGGAGAGTTTTGGTACCTCAAATAAATTATTTAATAGTTAATACCTAGTTTGGTGACTGGTCACATTGATGAGAAACTTCACTGAGGTATCCTTCTTCGGTGCTATCACAAATTCGCAAATTCCATAAGGAGAAAAACTCATGCATATTACAGGTCATTGTAATACAGATGTACACTGCAGAAGAATTTGATTTAGATGAGGCTAGTTTCATGGAATGGGCAACTTGTGAAATTAAATTATATTGGTAGAAAAATGGATGTTCTAACTTCTATGTGACAATGGATAATGTCGGAGATGCTGTCGTCGACATGAAATGTACTGGTTATGTAGCTGAGAATGATGTCACAATTAATGTCTTAGGTGATGTTCTTCAGTATAAGTGCCCTCCTGTATTGATGCCCTTCTTGGCATTGGTGTAGCCTGTAAATGAGACTTCCTGTACAGATGTTCTCTTGTTAAAATTATGATGGCTTTGACAAATATTAATTGTTGCACTTATGACAGCTTGTATGGTTGTTTTATCAGTTGCAATAATGATGTCTTGTACATTCACCATCTCATTCTTCTTAATAATAATGTCTTCAATTGACGTGGTCCTTTCAATTAGGGTGTCTTGAATGGATGCCCTTTTATCTATGAGAATGATGCTTTCTAGGGAGGTTCTCTGAGCTACAATTTCTGCATGGAATTATTTAATGGGAAATAACATGGCTACAAATTATACATAGACTGTCAATTGGAGAAAACTCGTGTTCAAATTTCCTTGAACCCAGCAACCTGGCAATTTACTACCTAGCAGATTACAGATATGCTGAGGAGGAGGTAGCACCTAAATTATTCACTTCAGAACAGAGACCAATCATAAGAATATTCTTATTTTGTGCAGGACTGCAATCCATGACTAAGGAGGAATTGACAGCAAACAATAAACCACATTGCTCAGAGGCATTCAACAAAATTGGCAGATCTTTGGTGATTTTTCTCAAATTCACCCGACTGTTCAGACGTTGGCTGATTCTTCTTACATGTATGTTCAAACGCATCTTCCAAAATATATAGCCATCTAGAAGGTAATAACTCTTTGAGCCCTTTGAAAATACACCACATAATAATTCTGCCCAATTGTTTGAGCTGCTTATCAACTCACCAATGTCTGGTCCAAACAAGTTTCCTTCAAGGATCAAATTAATTTCCTCTTTTCAAATAGAGTTTAGAAGCATTTGAACAGATTCTGGAGTTGTTGCTTCTGACCATACATTTAAAGGTCTCAAATTGCTTGATTTATATGTATTTGCATCCATTTAAAGGTCTCAAATTGCTTGATTTATATGTATTTGCACCCATTTAAAGGTGTCAAATTGCTTGATTTAAAGGTCTCCTCCTCATATGATGTATGATTTTGAATATTCTATTCTTTGCATATCAAACATTATAAAGCCTCTTGCACACTGTTCTCATCTCTTTTATTTGAACATAATTCCGATAATCATTGCATTCATGAAGAAAGGATATATTCATGTGAAACCCTGTCCAGCTGCTTCTCTTGGATAATGCCATCACCTACATCCCATAGAGAATCCGACAATTGAATTTCGACTTGACCAAAGGCATTGCTTACTTCCTGCTGAGATTGAACAAGAGAATCAAAATCTCTCCTTCCAGGGGTCATTACTCTATGCTTTGAACTTGAAGTTTGCCTCTTTTCCCTTCTCTTCTATCTCGAGACTCCAAAAACTTGCTGCAATCCATCCTTTCTTTCTCCTCTGCCCACTGAAATTTCAAAAGCACTTCATCCTCGCCCTTATATGCTCCTTTAGTTTGAAATCCAAAATCATCATTTCCACTATTCTTGTTTTCTGTATTTACTTTTGTTGAATCTGTATTTTGTGCTTGGTTACGAGTATATTGTTTTAAATTATTCACTTCATAATAGAGACCAATCATAAGAATATTCTTATTTTGTGCAGGCCTGCAATCCATGACTGAGGAGGAATTGACAACAAATAATAAACCACATTGCTCAGAGGCATTCAACAAAATTGGCAGATCTTTGGTGTTTTTTCTCAAATTCACCCGACTGTTCAGACGTTGGATGATTCTTCTTACCTGTATTTTCAAACCCATCTCCCAAAATATATAGCCATTTAGAAGGTAATGACTCTTTGAGCCATTTGAAACTACACCGCATAATAATCTCTGCCCAATTGTTTGAGCTGCTTATCAACTCACCAATGTCTGGTCCAAACAAGTTTCCTTCAAGGATCAAACTAATTTCCTCTTTTCAAATAGAGTTTAGAAGCATTTGCACAGATTCTGGAGTTGTTGCTTCTGACCATACATTTAAAGGTCTCAAATTGCTTGATTTATATGTATTTGCACCCATTTGAACTGAAAGCTATATTGTGCAAAGTTGTTTCAAGCTCAAAATTATTATCCTGGCTATAGAAGCCTGAACCCCAATAATCCTTGCAGTGGCCACTTTCACCAAGTAGAATATGTGCTTCATATACATCATCAAACCTCAAACCTCAATTTCCCTTCCAAGTTTTTCTCTATAACAATTTTTGTGAGTCCTGCTTGCCGGACACTAGTTACAAACTTTCTTTCACTTGAAAATTCACAACAATTGAATTTAAATTAGCCTCACATGGGTTGTATTTCATTTTTAGTATATTTATCTTGATTATTTCTTTATACAATCTCCCCACTTTTCTTATCCATGTTCCGATGTTCCTTTGCACCTCTTGGTGCAATTTCTAGTTATAAGAATATTTAAGATTCTGGATCTATTGATATGAGATGGATATTGCAATATAAATATGAAATATTCATGAGATTACTTCATGTTTGATCAGATTTTTTTAATGATAAATGTTATCTTGCAGGAAAATTTCAAAATTTGAAGTCATATTAATTCAGTACATTGATGCAAATTCATACGCTGGTGCGATGTATATGATGGCAATTTCATTTTTTACAGTTACTTTTAGTTTAATTATATCATTTAGCTCGATGCTTTCCATATATTTAACTAAACCTTTCTTGCTTAACAAGACTTTGTCATTTCCATGTTTTAGTGAAACTTTTTATGGCTTGATACTCTCATACAACCTTTATCAAGTTACATGCACCCTCATTCGAAAAAACAAGAGAATTTTGCTTGCCATGACTAAGTTTCTTTGTCATTGTTAACTTAAGAAAGTCTTTTAGCTAAGAAATTAGTTTCAAGGTTATGGCATAACTTGTCATATAAATTGAACAGAATTTATATCCAAAATGTTAACTTGTAAACTACTTAGCTGGTTTTAGGCTTTCCATTTAAAATCTACTTCAGTTTGAACTTTGAACGAGTTGTTCCATAGACTTGAATATTAAGATATTTTGGTGTAAGGATTAAAAATTAGCTCGTAAGGCCTCTCAGTTATTCATTTGTTTTATCTAATATAACATTTAGTATTAAATTAGAACCACTTTGCACAAATACGTCATAGATCAAGATCATACTTTGTAGAGTGTCGTAGAATAAAAATAGGAGCAAGGACACTGAGTTCTTTCGGTTTTCCCGGTTCTTATTCCTTTGGTGTATCTTTGCAACTTTAGGGGCAATTGCTAGTTTAAAGTCTAATTCTTTAAAGGGTGCTAGCTCAATGGAAGAGCACCTGCTTTACAAGCAGGAGGTTGGTGGTTCGATTCCATCGTGTCCTGATATTCATATATAGGGAATGACGAAGATCAGTTTTTGGTGACGGATGCTCTTTTGACCATCACCAATGAGTTTATGGTGAGACTTTTCGACCCTCACCAAAATATGAAATGGTGACGGTCAATGAACGCCACCATATATATGCATCAATAGTGACGACCATTAAAGGTCCATCACCATAAATCGTTGTTGTTTATATGAAATGGTGAGGGTCACTGTTTGTCATTATAGTCATTATTCGTGACAAACCTTGATGTCACTAATGCGTTTATGGTGACGGTCAATGAACGTCGCCATATATATGCACCAATAGTGATGGCCATGAAAGGTCCATCACAAAAAATCGTTGTTCATATGAAATGGTGACGGTCACTATCCGTCATTGTAATTAATATTCGTGACGGACCTTGAATGTCACCACAACACATACTTTCGGCGACGCCACCTTTGGTGGCATTCAGTTTTTTGGTGACGGAGGCTATTGTCCATCACCATTGTTCATATGAAATGGTGACAATCACTATCCGTCACTATAAATCATTATTGGTGACGGACCTTGAATTTCAACAGAACACCTATACTTTCGGTGACGCCACCTTTGGTGACGTTCAATTTTTTGGTGACGGAGGCTACTGTCCATCACCATTGCTCATATGAAATGGTGACGGTCACTATCCGTCACCATAAATTATTATTGGTGACGGACCTTGAATGTCACCACAACACCTATACTTTCGGCGACGCCACCTTTGGTGACATTCAGTTTTTGGTGACGAAGGCTCTTTTGACCCTCACCAATGAGCTTATGGTGACCATTTTCGCCCCTCACCAATGTGCTTTTTTCTTTTAGTGATTTGTTTAAAATGATGATGTGCTGAGTAGAAAGGAGTGGATGCGCAGATAACAGATCATACATATAAGTATATAAGATAGCAAATGACACAACAACAATAGAGGCAAGTGGATGATAGTCAGAAGGAAAATAATTAAGTTGCTCATAGGTGAGCAACAATTCTAGTAGGGGGGATATGATGGGTCTCTAAATTGTATATATTTTAAGGCACATTTGATCATTACTCGATACTTTAATCATTTTTTTAAACCCATTTAGTTTCACATTAGCGAGTTAATTCAAGTTCCTAATGGGTTCTAAGGAATTTGATTTCCCCCTTCTTATTTTGTGCCTAATATTATTTATTTTCTAGAATATTGAGTAAATTATGAAGACCCGCAGAATGCGAGAATTTAGGGACTTTCTACCTACCAAAATATTGTACACTATTGACCAATAAATGAATAGGAAATAATCAAAAAAATTATAGATTATGAAGCTACACTAATTGAGAAAATCTAGGGATGTGTTACCTAATACAGCAGAAGCCGTAACTCATTATTTAATGAAGATTCCTATGGTTGGTATCCAGGTCCAGTTTTGAGGTATTTTCGAGAGTGAATATACCTTCTTTCAAGGAGGATTTTTATCCATCAATTTTTATATTTACCAATTCAAATTAGCCTCTAGGGGCATGTATTTTTTAGTCTTCTTGTGAAGAAAACTTATTATTTAGAAACTCTACTTTCATTTCAATGAGGGATTTACTTGAATTGATTATAATAGTGAAGTTTCGTTTTATTCATCTTCTAAGGCCTGGTTTCCTTTGTAGGACTCTGATTATCCCTTGGAGTGTCCATCTTAGGAGCCTTAGAGCCTTGTTGTACAATTTATTTGTCTTCTTTGCATTTTTTTGTTTCACTTACATATCTTGTTCTTGCATTTCCTATTTCTGAATTTAGTAATCATGCTTCATTTTTTGTAGGTTATATTGGATAAATTATTGAAGTTATTTTTTTTTAGGTTATTTATAGATTCAAAAGTATGATGCATCCTTATAAATACTTTGTAATGTCATATGCCTCATTGAGCTACTTGGATTGGTTTACTAGCTTGAAATTCTACAATTTCTAAAAGATTCTTGTAGAAAAATAATAATAAATTTATGCTAAATTTTAGCACATGCTAATAAATTCATTTCAATTTCATTCTAATTTTATATAGGTCTAAAAAAATTCAACTTACTAAAAAAAAATTATCCAACAGCATTTTCACATGATTAGCTTAGGCATTTGGTTATTTAGATTGGCTTACTAGTTCATTTTCATGAAATTACTAGTTTTAGTAATGAATTTATGCTAATTTTTTGCATTTTTTGCTGAGTTTATTTTAGGTTTATTCCACTTGTTTTGAAACCTAAAAAATTCAAACATAATAAAAAAATTACACCATAGCAGTTTCACTTGATTAGCTTAGGCATTTGGGCACTTAGATCAACTTACTAGTTCATTGTTCTACAAATTTGGTTTATATGAAAAAAAAAATTGTTTTTGTAGGTTGTTCAGTAGATTATCTTAGAAATATTAGTTGTAAGCCCTTTGAGTATCCAAAAAAATATACCATGTATTTTATTCCATAGTTTAAATATAGTTTAAATTCAACTAATCCTTTCCTTTGCATTTTCATTTCTGTTGGGTGTGGAGCCTGATTATCTTGTTTACTTTGTATCACAGCATTGGACCCCTATACCTTAAAAGGGGCGGCAATGCCGCCCGTAATTAATCACTACTGTGGGGGGTCCAGGGGGGGCGGCAACGCTTTTCGGACCCCCCCCCCCCCCCCCTGGCGAGGGGTTTCAGGGGCAGCGCCCCCGAAGCTAAAAACAGATGTAAAATTTCCTTGTAAAAGTATAGTAATTTCTAGTCAATCTGGGTCGTTCATAGGCGGATGATCTGATGGTAGAATTTATGTTTAGTTTAGGGTTTTTTTCCCTAGAAGGCAACCCCCTTGTATATATCAGGGTATTGTATTGCGGCTATGTATTATGTGTGTATTCTCAGAGTGAGAAACAGATAGGGAGACTGTGAGAGAGAACAGAGGATATTATAGCGGATCTGCTGTAGGTTTTCTCTCTTCAATTTTTTTTGGATAATAGAAAGGAAGAACTAGCTGTTCGGGGTGGATGTAGCCCAAACTGGGTGAACCACGTATATCTGTGTCTCTCTGTTTTTATGTGTTTTGTGTGCTTGTATTTTTCGCATATTTTATGTGTTGCATTGCTCCATAATATATAATTTACTAACAACTGGTATCAGAGCTGAAGGTATATTTGGCTGATAAACTCACAAGAAGGAAGGGTTTCCCGGTTCGAGTGGGAGCAATGGCGGAATATGGTAAGTTTAGGGTCGAGAAATTTAACGGCCAAAACTTCCCACTGTGGAAGATGCAGATGGAAGATTATCTGTATTAGAAAGATCTGTACCTACCATTGAGCAGAAAAACAAAGAATTCGACGGCCATGACAGACGCGGAATGGAACATTCTCGATAGAAAGGCACTCGAAACAGTACGGTTGTGCCTTGCAACATTAGTCGCTTTCAATATTTCGAAGGAAAAAACAATAGAGGGTTTGATGCAGACATTGGCGAAACTATATGAAAAACCCTTGGCCTCAAATAAGGTATTTCTTATGAAACAACTATTTAATATGAAGATGTCGGAAGGTGGATCTATTGTAGACCATTTAAATGATTTCAATACAGTTACCAGTCAGTTAAGTTCTGTAGGGGTAAACTTTGATGATGAAGTTAGAGCTCTGTTATTATTGTGCTGATTGCCAGAGAGTTGGAATGGTTTAGTAATGGCCATTAGTAAATCTGTCTCTGGATCTAGTACTTTAAAGTTTGATGATGTTGTCGGTGCTATCCTTAGCGAGGAAATGCGACGGAAAATCTCCGGTGAGACATCGGGTAATGCTTTGAGTGCAAAGTCTAGGGGAAGGAGAATGGAAAGAGGAAAGAGCTCGGGATATTGTAGTAAATCAAGGAAAGGAAGATCCAAGTCTAGATCGGGGATAGTGTGCTGGAAATGCGGAAAGAGAGGACACCTAAAGAAATATTGTAGATCTTGGAAGGGAAAAGAAGGAGACACACAGCAAGAAAACAATCATGAAGCAAATGTGACAGGTGATGTGTTACAAGATGCTTTGATTCTTTCTTTCGAAAATGTTACTGATTCTTGGGTTGTAGATTCAGGGGATTCATTCCATGCCACACCTAATAAGAAATATTTTCATGACTATGTTCAAGGAGATTTTGGACAAGTTCGTTTGGGTGATGATAAACCCTATAAAATTGTTGGAATGGGTAAAGTTCTTGTAAAACAACAGAATGGAAACCAATGGCTACTAAAGGAGGTAAGGCATATTCCATATCTGAAGAAAAATATGATTTCAACAGGGCAGTTAGGTGGTGAAGGTTGTGTGACAACTTTCATGGATAAAACTTGGAAGGTCACCAAAGGAGCCCTGGTAATAGAAAAAGGCGAAAAGGTTGGTACATTGTATTTATGCAATGGTATTTCTAACTCTATTAATGCTTTAACTTCCAAAGGAGCAGATACAACATTATGTCATCATAGGCTCGGACACATGAGTGAGAAGGGGATGAAGATTCTTCACTCAAGAAAGTTGTTGCCAGGTTTGAAGAATGTTGATTTGGATTTCTGTGAAAATTGCATTTATGGAAAACAAATAAGAGTCAGATTTCTCAAAGTTGGGAAAGAAAAGAAGAGCGAAAAATTGGAGCTTGTGCATACAGATGTATGGGGACCTACTTAGGTATCATCTCTCGGTGGCTCTCGCTATTATGTTACGTTTATTGATGATACAACTAGAAAAACTTGGATTTATTATATTCAAAATAAATCTGATGTATTTGATACTTTCAAGAAATGGAAAGCTTTGGTTGAGATTGAGACAGGAAAGAAGTTGAAGTGTCTTAGATCAGACAATGGAGGTGAATATTGCAGCAAAGAGTTTGATAGGTACTGTTCAGAGCATGGAATTTGTAGAGAGAAGACAGTTCCAAGAACACCACAAGAAAATGGTGTGTCAGAAAGGATGAACAGAACAATCATGGAGCGTGCAAGGTGCATGAGATTGCATGCGGGATTGCCTTTACAATTTTGGGTAGATGCTGTAGATACTGCTGTTTATCTAATAAACAGAGGGCCTTCAAGTTCCTTGGATGGTGGTATTCCAGAGGAAGCATGGACAGGTAAAAAGGTAAACTACTCTTTTTTAAATCCTTTTGGTTGTGAGGCCTTTGTCCATATTAATAAAGAAAATAGAACAAATCTTGAGGCAAAATCAAAGAAATGTACCTTTATTGGATATGGTGTTAATGATTTTGGTTATCGCTTATATGATTATG
This sequence comes from Pinus albicaulis, assembly GCA_034641835.2. Classification (NCBI taxonomy): domain Eukaryota; kingdom Viridiplantae; phylum Streptophyta; class Pinopsida; order Pinales; family Pinaceae; genus Pinus; species Pinus albicaulis. Next base: position 672,400,242 of record CM076584.1, on the reverse strand, counting down.
AAAATCACAAAATCATTAGGAGCAAAGATGTAATATTCAATGAAAAGGTCTTGTATAAGAATCAGTAGCAGGAAAAGAAATAGGAAAAAGAAAGCAATGAATACAAAATTCTTGATGAGATAACTGAAAAAGCAAAGGTCCCTAAAAATAATAATAATCAACAACCATAGTAGCAGCAACCACCACAACAGCAACATGCACCTCAAACACCTGAAAGTGGTGTTAGAAGATCTACCAGGATAAGTAGACCCCCTGAACGATACTCTCCTTCATTATATTATTTATTGTTGACTGATTCTAGTGAACCCGAATGTTATGAATAAGCAATGCAGGTTGAAAGCAGGAAGAAGTGGGAGCTAGCCATGGATGAAGAGATGGACTCCTTAATGCATAACCAGACTTGGTACTTAGTTAGGTTGCCTGCAGGTAAAACTACATTGCAGAATAAATGGGCTTACAGGCTGAAGGAAGAAGATGGAGGAAAACAGAGGTACAAAGTTAGACTTGTGCTGAAGGGGTTTGCACAGAAGAAAGGTATTGATTTTGATGAATTATTTTCTCCCGTTGTTAAAATGACTTCAATCAGAACTATTTTAAGTCTTGTAGTAGCGGAATATTTACATCTTGAATAGTTAGATGTAAAGACAACATTTCTCCATGGAGATTTGGAGGAAGAGATATACATACAGCAATGAGAAGGATATGAGGTAAAAGGGAAAGAAAAATTGGTGTGCAGGTTAAAGAAGAGCTTATATGGCTTAAAATAAGCTCCAAGGCAGTGGTATCTAAAATTTGACAAGTTTATGTCTGAACAAGGTTATACTAGATGTCACTCTGATCATTGTGTTTATATGAAAAGGAAAAATGATGGCAGCTATATTATATTGTTATTGTATGTAGATGACATGCATGTTGCAGGGTCTAACATGCAGGAAATAAATGTGCTCAAAAGAAAATTGGAAAATTCATTTGCAATGAAGGATTTGGGAGCTGCAAAACAAATCCTTGGTATGAGGATAACTAGAGACGGGAAAAATCGCAAATTAACACTGTCTCAGAATGAGTACATAGAAAAGGTGTTGAAAAGATTTAATATGCAGAATGAAAAACCAGTTAGTACACCTTTTGCTATCCATTTCAAACTTAGTAAGGAGATGTGCCCCAAGACCCAAGAAGACATGGATTATATGTCTAAAGTTCCATATGCATCAGCAGTTGGAAGCTTAATGTATGCAATGGTCTGCACAAGGCCTGATATTGCACATGCAGTGGGAGTTGTAAGTAGGTACATGAACAATCCAGGAAAAGAACATTGGATGGCAGTAAAATGGATTCTTAGATATTTGAGAGGTACCACAAATCAAGCATTATGCTTTGGTGGTTCAAACATTGCTCTACAGGGATATGTTGATGCAGATATGGCAGGTGATAGAGATAACAGGAGGAGCACTACAGGATATGTATTTACTATAGGTGGAACAACTGTCATTTGGGTTTCAAAAATCCAAAGTGTTGTTTCACTTTCAACAACAGAAGAAGAGTATGTTGCTGCTACAGAGGCTAGTAAAGAAATGATTTGGTTACAAAGGTTTATGGGTGAATTGGGTAAGAAGCATGATATGGGCATGTTATACAGTGATAGCCAAAGTGCCATTCATCTTGCAAATAACTCAGCATTTCATTCCAGGACTAAACACATACATCTCAAGTACCATTTCATACGGTCAGTATTGGAAGATGGAGAGTTGAAGCTGGAAAAGATACACACTAGCCAGAATCCTGCAGATATGCTAACAAAAGTTGTAACCAGGGAGAAACTGAGAATGTGATCAGTTTCAATTGGTCTTCAAGGATGACGATGAAGATAATGAATAGCTAGGTCCAAAGAAGAGTCATTGTCCAGCAAATGAAGTAGCGGTGGAGTTGCTACAATCAGTCTCCAAGTGGGAGATTGTTGGGTGTGGAGCCTGATTATCTTGTTTACTTTGTATCACATCATTGGACCCATGTACCTTAAAAGGGGCGGCAATGCCGCCCGTAATTAATTGCTACCGTGGGGGGTCCAGGGGGGGGTGGCAGCGCTTTTCAGAGGCCCCCCCTGGCGGGGGGTTTCGGGGGCAGCGCCCCCGAAGCTAAAACCAGATGTAAAATTTCCTTGTAAAAGTATAGTAATTTCTAGTCAATCTGGGCCGTTCATAGGCAGATGATCTGACGGTAGAATTTATGTTTAGTTTAGGGTTTTTTTCCCTAGAAGGAAACCCCCTTGTATATATGAGGGCATTGTATTGCGGCTATGTATTATGTGTGTATTCTCAGAGCGAGAAATAGATAGGGAGACTATGAGAGAGAACAGAGGATATTATAGCGGATCTTCTGTAGGTTTTGTCTCTTCAATTTTTGTTGGATAATAGAAAGGAAGGACTGGCTGTTCGGGGTGGATGTAGCCCAAATTGTGTGAACCTCGTATATCTGTGTCTCTCTATTTTTATGTGTTTTGTGTGCTTGTATTTTTCGCATATTTTATGTGTTGCATTGCTCCATAATATATAATTTACTAACAATTTCCTGTAATTAGACTTTTAGCATTACTTTAAATCATGTTGTCTTTGTTAGTTGAATAATCACTTCATGTTTGGGTAATATCTAATGGTTCATATGACAAGAATAAAATCATATTCTATCACCAACACCATCTCTTTCAACACCTTTCTTCCACTCATTCCTTCAAACTATCTGTGCACAAAAGTTACATTACAGGGTTGCAAGAGACCATTAGTTTGACTCTTCCCCTTGTGCAAGATTATATATTGAGTACATATAAGCATGGAAAGGTCCCCTAAACTCTTTTTCAACCTTCCACCATATTTTCCCACCTTTAAATAACTTCTAGAGTAATTAGAATGCTTTTGAATGAAATCCTGTAGCAATCATGTAACATCCTATAACACTTTGTAGAAATGATCTAAACTCAACTACAATGGCTTCTTAAGCTTATTTTTTGTCTACCATCACCTTCAAACTTCCCCTAAGCCTTGAAATCCAAATACAAGAGATGAGATACCCTTTTTTCATCATCCCGCCCATCAGTGTTTCTTTAAATT